>ML417523.1:0-88704 GCA_005239525.1 Nicotiana knightiana
GGGTCGGTTGTACTGATGCTACACCTGCACTTCTTTATGTTGTGCAGACTACGCAGCCGGACCAAGTGGGAGTGTCTTCCAGCTCATTATAGAGGCTTCGAGGTATACCCGCTGGCGTTCGGGGGCCTTGGCGTCTCTTCCATCCCTTTGTCTTCGATTCTGTCTTGTTTTTCCTGTAGTTTCAGAGGCAGACATGTATTTCCTTTCAGACTTGTATTTAGCACTCTTAGACAGTTCGTGAGTTAGTGACACCAGGTTTTGGGAAATTTTGCNTGTTAGAATGAGGTTATGATTCTAGTTTAACTACATACGTTGGCTTGTCTAGCGGGTTCAACATTAGACACCATCACGGCCCGACGGTGGAATTTCGGGGCGTGACATAAATAATAAAATATTATACTTAGCCAAAAAGGCCGAGAAGAATTAACCCACTATCGGCCTACCTAATTTCTTAAACTAAAAATGACTGATATATATATATATATATATATATATATATGTAAAATTCATGTATAATATGCGTATAACTGTGTCTAATCAATATATAATCTATTTGATCGGCTATTTGTGTAACAATCCGAATAGTAAATATGCAGTCATTCAATTCACGAAACGAAAGAACAAAAAAGAATTTGTAATCCAATTGGAAACACAAACAACCTAGTTGCAGAAATTATTGAAGAAGAAAAAGAAAGAAGAAATTGCAGAGGAGCTGCGTTTTTGTCTAACTGTGTTAATATTAAGTATTAGTTAAATAATTCTTAAAAACTGGATACAAGTTTAATGGCAGCGACCAAATAGGTCACTACATGAAATTTTTACCTTCTATAGTGTAGCATCATACTACTTTTGTCAAAATTATCCATTAAATCGGAAAAGAATCAAACGAAAAAAAATTAATATTTTATTGTGCCTAAATAATAAATAGTAATTAAATAAACAAAACATAGTGACCGAACAACAAAATCAAACTCAAAACAAGAAATAGTAATACTAATTAATGAATAAATTAACAGATTCATATATTGTCTAAAGAGAAAATTGTCGCGTACATATTCATCGATTAATATTTTTTATGATTATGGTGTTTGTTTACTCTTAAAATCGGATAACAATTAAACTTATAATGTGGTTTTAAGGACACGTGATTTTACCTAATATCAATTGATGAATGTGATGATTAATAATAGAAATTGGCGATAAAGTAAAGCAAACCAGTGTTGAAATGCAATTCAGCCCTCGAGTTAGGGTGCCCTCGAACTGACTGATACTAGAATAATGCAGTATAAAGCAAACTGGTGAACAAGAAAATATGAGCGAAAAAGAGAGTGTTTTATTGCTTTGATATTCGAGAACAATGTGTCCTAAAAATGATTAGAACCCCTCTTTATATTGTAGAGGAATTCTACTTATGGTATAATTCTAATTACAGAAAGAAATCCCATGATTGGCTACATAATCATTCTTGATTTAATCCGTTCCGAGATTTTCTCCATGATCTTCGAACAGTCACGGATATCTCGCCTTTCTGTTATTATGTCATTTTGGTCTTGCTCGATGTCTATCCCGTTTGGTATCAATCACTACTGGTCTCGATCTCGGCAGGTATCTCGAATACCTTATCCTCATGCCTTGATCTGATCTATTACGGGGCCGATCTTCGATCCATCCCTCTGGTCTCGGTTAATCAGTAAAATCGGGTGGGACCAGTTTAATCGTATACAAATAGTCCCCTCATTTTTTTTGGAATGTAATGACAAGAAACGAATTGAGCCTTCAATTTTTACCTCGACCTGTCATGACGTCATCCCCGTGATGTAAGCGATAGAAGTGACTGAAACATCCCGTCAGTACAGTTCCCCAGGTTATTAGCTCCGATTTCAAGACTGAGAAAACCTCGTCAGTGCTCGGTCGTTGCGAGCCGTTATTGAGATACATATGCTCGATACCTGAGAGCTTCCTAAAAAAAGTGAAGGACTGTAACCGGCAGAACAAAAAGGTCGTGATACCAGCCCCAGAGGAGGCTATTACCACCCACGTGGAAGGGTACCTGAGTGTTTACACTTACCCTTTCACGTTGGGTCCCCTCGACCCAATCATCGTGGACTTCTGCAGAATGTATCAGGTAACTCTCAGTCAAATCCACCCCTCCTTCTAGAGGATCATAATACTGCTCAGATTATTTATGAGCAAAGTCGAAGGGCTCCCCTTCACCCTCGACCACCTCATCAGGTTATACAGCCCCCCGCTTTACCGAGGTGGGTTATTAAAGCTCCAGCATCGAGCCACCAAAGTTTTCATCTCCACCATAGACGAGGACAAAGATCGAGGATGGATGAGTCGATTCATCAGGGTGAAGACCTCCGACCTGATTCCGGCAAAGAAGATGCCATTCCCCGAGAGGTGGAATATGAAATGTAAGTACGATCCCATTATTAGTTTCTATTTGTTACTTTGCTTCTCCGTTTTCACTTATCAATGCTCTTTTTTGATGTATCCGCTGCCGGGATGCCCGGTGCTATCCCTGACCTTAAGAGCTAGGTTAGGGACCTAGTCATAACCTCGATGTATGATGAACGCGCATGGCGCGACTTACCAAAAGTCCGATGGGAAACCAAAAGTCATGATAAGCCCCTTTCATGTACTTGATGATTTTGTTAAAATGTTCTTCCCATACTTATTCAATTTCTTTTCCTGCAGGCCTTGGCAAAGATGCAGTCATGAAGCCCCCATCTGGTGAGGAAGAGGCTTCACCCCGGTCTTGAAGTCGGTAAAGGAGAAGAAGAGAAATAGGACCTCGACCTCTGAGGATCTAGAGCCCAAGAAGAGAGTGGCTCGTAATCCCAGAAAGAATATTATTCCTCTGATAGTGGAGTCAGTTTTTTGCCTATGGGAGGAAGATGAAGAAGAAGAAGAATAAGAAGAAGAAGAAGAGGAAGAAGACAATTCTGGGCTGGTGGCCCGAGTGAAAATGAACATCGAGGCTCAAAAGGCCGCTGAGTCGATGAGGGATGAAATGATTCCGCCTCGAGCTGAGGGGTTCTCGTGAAGTGACTTGGGCTAAGTCCCCGAGTAGTCAAAGGTTGAAGATACCTCCCACCGAAGTGAGCAGACCGAGGCTCCTCGAGATGATAGAAATTGGAGGCTCCACGTCTCTTCCTTCATTTTCTGAGGGGATGATCCAGGAGGATCGTCCCTTGAAGACTCCTTCCATAGACGGAGTCCACGGAGGGGAGGACCCTTTCCGTTGTTACTTCAATAGGATCAAAGATGCTACCGGCCTGAGTGACTTGGAAATTTTGAGGAAGGATTCGGATGAAGCATCGAGTCTCTTTAATGAGCCACAACAACCTCTGAATCGGGTAATCCTTAACTCCCTTTGTTTATATCACACTTGTGTTTATTTTTTCTCTTCCCGTCTGATCTTTTTTCTTCTATCTGTGTAGGCCTCGGTAGTTCATCAAGAGGTATTTTCCAAGTCCCAAGCAGAACTGAGCCGGTGCGAGGACGATCTTTAATGGATTACCGAGGAGAAGAATGCCCTTAAACTTCTTAGTGGGCAAAAAGAAGAAGAAATCAAGGACCTCCGAGTTGAGCTAGCCTCATATCAAAGAGAACAAACCGACCTGACTGAGTACGTAATAAAAATCTTAGCAGCTCATGGCATTGGCTCGGGAATGATGGCTAACAATTCAATCTCATAGGTCCACAAGAAGCTCGAGAGGATAGAGAAGCTTCAAGAAGAGGTCGATGAAATGAAGGCGAAGACCTTGGCATGGAAGAAAAATATGGACCGCCTCGCCTCAGAGAAGGAAGCTGCTCGAGCCCAGTTGTCATCGGTTGAAAATCAGCTTCAGGGTATGAAAGAAAAGATCTTGGCACAGGTCAAAAAATTGAGGAGCTCGAGGCTCGATTGGCCACCTAACTTGAAAAGGATAAATCTGAGTTTGAAAAGACCAAGGCCGATGCGGAGACGATCGTGGACGTCTGCCGGTCTGAAGGCAAAGCTGCTCAAGCCCAAGAAAATAAAAGTGCCGAGGCTGCTCAAAATCGAGCGTATTGGGTTGTTGAGCTCGCCAAGTGCTAATCTCGGAGGGAAATCCTCGAGGATATTCATGCTCAAGGCTTCGATCTCACATATGAGATAAAAAATACAAAAGAGCTCGAAGTCAACGCCAAGGCACTATCCTCCTCTGATGATGATGATGATGCTAGGAGCGAGAGCGGGTCCGAGGGCGTGGGGGCCCCGATGGAGAAGAAGCTGCCGTCGGAGATAGTTAGGAACTTTAGGATTTTTTATTTTTGAACTTTTGTGTAGGATCCTGATCGGACCTTGTAAATATCCTTTCATATCTACAAAGGTCTCTTTTCTTTCCGACATGTCTTTATTTCATTTTCTGCCTTGTGAAAATTTTATTTCATTTATGCCTTATGAAAATTTTGTTCATAAGTTTGAGGCTTAGGCAATTTGATCGAAGCGGGACTAGTGTAGTTTTTATAATCGGGTGAGTACTTGCCTGAACTCGAAGTAGGATAACCATTAGGTTTTATTTGAGTGAGGATGATTTCTCGAACTCAAAATAGAAATGGCCCTTAGGCTTTTGTATTAGGCCAATGTGGCCTTTGTAAAAAAGAATGGCTTTTTTTCCTTTATTCCGCTTGAAAAGTTTATTATATAATCATATAAAATTTGTTATGCCTTAGCATGAAATAAGGAAGTTGTTCAAGAGTTCGAACATTTTCGTACCCATTGGGGTTTTCGAGGGTCGATATTATTGAAACCCTTTGTTTCATAATGCCTTAGCATGAAATAAAGAATCTTGTTCGAGAGTTCGAATAATTTCGTACCCATTAGGGTTTTCGAGGGTCAATATTATCAAAACCCTTTGTGATTTTGTCAATGGTAGCCTTTTTAACTGGTTTATGAAAATATTCGAAGACCTATTTTATTTACGGAATGGACGTCTCCGAACTTGTTCTAAGTGTCAGTCCCCGGGTGGGTGGCCGTGGCCTGTAAATTTTGAGGATCTTCTTTTTAAGGTCTTACGGTGTTTTAATAGTTCGATCACATCTATTTTTTGGGCGGCCGTCCCCAAGTGTGGGATTAGTTGTTCGAACTGAGTTGTGATTGGACCTTAAGCCTGTTTACACAATAGATCAAGAGCATGAAATTGTAAAATAAACTTTTTCTAAGGCATGAAATATTTGGCAGGGAAAAATACTTCTCTTAATAGATGATTATACATGTGTACATGTTAGGGTTCGAGTAACCTACATGGGTACAACTCATTCGACCGTTTGGCCCTTACAAAATTTACCTATCGAGACCCTGTTGACACGAAGTACTTTCCTTGAAACAAAGTTGACATTCGAGGGTGATGCCCCACCAGTATTCGAGGTTGATTTTAAATAATCCTCGGATACTGTTGAATTGCTCTATGTTAGCACGAACAATGGTTGCCTCGTTAAAAACCTTTCTGAAAAAACCCATTTGGGACAAAAGCTGGTCTAAGGAAAAAAGAGTGCAATGCATGCTTTCAGACCTAAGGATTTTATGTTGAAGAACCCATCGACATCTTCGGTCGAACACCTGCAATGGTTTAATTCAAAATATAAATGAAAATGGAGAAGGTCACACCTTAGCAGTAGCATCGCTTGACGAGTGAAACGTTCTAATTATTTGGTAGGTGCTCGTCGTTCATCGTGCCAAGCTTGTAGGATCCTTTTCCGATGATTTCGAGGACCTGATATGGTCCCTCCCAGTTTGGGCCAGGTTTTCCTTCATTCGGTATTCGAGTGTTGAGGGTGACTTTTCTCAGAACTAAGTCCCCGATTTTAAAGTGTCGAAGATTGGCTCTTTGATTGTAATACCTTTCGATCCGCTGTTTCTGCGCAGCCATTCGAACGAGGGTGTCTTCCCGTCTTTCATCTAGCAATTTGAGGCTTGTATTAATAGACTCGTGATTTGAATCTTCTAATGCATACCAAAACCTAAGGTTAGGTTCCCCGACTTCGACCGGGATCAGATCTTCGGCACCATAGACTAAAGAGAATGGTGTTACCCCCGTACTGGATTTCGATGTCGTGCGGTACACTCAAAGAACCTCGGGAGTATCTCTCTCCATTTTCCTTTAGCGTCGGTCAATCTTTTCTTTAGATTTTGAATGATGGTCTTGTTTGTCGATTCGGCTTGTCTGTTTCCACTGGGATTATATGGTGTCGATAAAATCCTTTTAATCTTGTGATCCTCGAAAAATTTGGTGACTTTGCTGCCGATGAATTTCTTCTCATTGTCGCATACAATCTCGGCATGCATCCCGAATCGACATATAATGTGGTCCCAAATAAAGTCTATGACTTCCTTTTCTCTGAGTTTCTCGAAAGCTTGTGCTTCAACCCATTTAGAAAAATAGTCAGTCATAAAAATAAACGGCCATGGATATAGAACCGAGTGGAGCTGCTCCCTGGGCTGGTGAATCATCAGTGCATTGATGGGTGTCAAACCAACACCACTATAGAGTAGCGAGGATGGTCGGTGCAGTTTTACCCAACAAGGACGGGATCGATTTCCACAGGGATTTAATTGATTTGGAGTTAGGTATCTAACTAATCTAGATGCGTATGTTGTTCCTAATTGCACTTCCAAACATTGTTGTGATTGATTCTATTCTAATTTTTATATTATTGTATGCTAAGAGTAATCTATGTACAATATTTTTGGTGAGAGTTTTCAGGTGTTAAAAGGCACTAGGGTTGTGACTTCCACTTAGGTGGAGATCTAACGGATATTGAGAATCTAGGGCAAGCTTGTTTTGATTGGGGTTGTGATATAACAATCACACATAAGTTCTCGCTCTATACCTCTCGGTAGTTTGAGTGACTTTTCCCAATTTGGATTTCTCAAGTCCAAATGGGTGTTCATGCATTACAAATGATATTGGCTCAAGTCGGTATTACTATCTCTAGGTTTAACTCTTTAATCGGGGCATCTCTTTAATTCACCCCAATTCCTTGTTAGCCTGATTTTCCTAGACTTAGTCCCTCTTTCTTAAGAAGATCCTAAGGCATAAAGGCACGAATCGTGTTTGCAACCACCAATTCTACAATTCAAGCATGAATTAAGCTAAATATCACTAACCCATAAACAATTAAGCTCTAAAATTCAAGACTCGTTAAATACCTACACTAGGGTTGGGTCACAACCCTATCTATGGGGTCTAGCTACTCATAATATCAGCAGAAATCAAAGATAAAGAAGAACTATGAGCCATAATAATAAAGTAGAAGATTAAAATCTAAAGTTTGAAGAGAAATCTACTACAAAATTACCCAAAAAGGGTAAAACTCGTCGTTCACGTGCTCTACTAAACAAAACTTAACCTAAAATTGTCAAAAAGGTCTATTTATACTAAGCTAAAATTGTCGGACAAAAATACCCCTGCGGAGGTTTTGCGGACGCGTAATTTGACCGCGTTCGTGCTTGGGCTTTCGCGCTGCGTAATAGTGAGCGTGGTTCGTGTTTCTTCATATCTGAGCTTGGGTAGAGCTTGGTATCACAGACCGCGTATTTTCAACCGCGTCCGCGTGAGATACATTCGCGGCCGCGTAATTTGGATGTGGACCGTGTTCTTCATTTAAGCTCAAATTGCAAAGTCTCCGAACCTTGACACACCCTCTCAGCAGAATTTCGACCTTGGCCGCGCTAGCAATTCTGTTGCCGCTCTTTTCCATCGTGGTCAGCGTTGATTTTTAGGCTCAAAATAGCTTCTCTGATTCTCTATTTTGTGGACCGCGTAATTGTGGTTGCGCATTTCTGTCTCTCTCAGCGCTCTTATCCCAGTTTTGGATTTGTGAAACTTTGACTCCTTTATGAGTGGATTAAGGTTTCTCTGGCTCATTTTGAACAAACCCTGCAAGTAAGCACATTAAGTTAGTTTCCAGGTTCTTCAAGCATTTTTGGCCCAAAACCGAAGTAAAAGAGCGCACATAATAGGCTAAAATCCCTACTTATCACTATCACACTTTCGAATGAACTCTTTGGTATATTTTTTCATATCGGCCCAATAATACCCTGCTCTGATAACTTTGTGAACCAATGACTCGGCACCGTAATGATTTCCAAAAGTGCCTTAGTGAATTTCCCGTAGGACATATTCAGTGTCTCCTGGTCCCAAACATATACCAATGGTCCATCGAACATTCCCCTAAACAGTGTTCCATCATTGGCCAATGTGAACCGTGCTGCCATTGTGCGTAGAGTCCTCGATTCCTTAGGATCCGATGGAAGCTTCCCATTCTTTAGGTATTCGTTATACTTATTCCTCCAATCTCAGGTCAGTCTTGTAGAGTTTATATCAGCATGGCCCTCTTCAATTATTGACCTCGAAAGTTATACGACAGTCCTCGAGCTAAGTTCGTCATCTTCGACCGATGACCCCAATATTGCAAGGGCATCGGCTTCGCTGATTTGTTCCTGAGGTACGTGCTATAGGGTCCATTCTTTAAATCAATGTAGAGCCACATGTAGTTTGTCCAAGTACCTCTACATTCGGTCTTCTCGAACCTCAAAAGTTTTGTTGACTTGGTTTACTACAAGTAGGGAGTCAGATTTGGCCTCGATGACCTCTGCTCCCAAACTCTTAGCCAGCTCGAGACCTGCAATCATGGCCTCATACTCGGCCTCAATCTTAGTTAATTTTGAAGTTCTGATAGATTGTCTAATTGTATTACCTATGGTCGGCTTCAAAACTATGCCTAGCCCCGACCCCTTTATGTTCGAAGAGCCGTCTGTGAAGAGTGTCCACACCCCCGATGATGTACTCAATTTTAAAAATAGTTCCTTTTTGACCTCGGGTATGAGAGTTGGCGTGAAGCCGGCCATGAAGTCTGCCAAGATTAGAGACTTGATGGCCGTTCGGGGTCGATACTCGATATCGTACCCACTGATCTTGAAGGCCCATTTGGCCAATCGACTCGAGAGTTCGAGTTTGTGCAAAATATTGCGAAGGTGATAGGTAGTCACAACACAAATTGGGTGTCACTGAAAATATGGTTTTAATTTCCTAGAGGCGCTTATTAAAGAAAGCGCTAATTTTTCTAAGTGTGGGTATCGGGTTTCTGCCTCACCTAAGGTTCGACTAACATAATAAACAGGAAATTGCGTACCTTGGTCTTCTCAGACTAAGACCCTACTTATCGCTATCTCTGAGACCGCTAAGTATTAGTAGAGTTGCTCATCCGCTTTCGGGGTGTGAAGTAGTGATGGGCTCGAAAGATACCATTTTACTTCTTCCAAGGCTTGTTGGCATTCTGGGATCCATGCAAAATTGCTCTTCTTCTTAAGAAGTAAGAAGAATCAGTGGCTTCTATCTGAGGACCTCGAAATGAATCGACCTACGGTGGCTATGTGCCCTGCTAACCTTTGTACGACCTTGACATTATCTACAACCATGATATCTTCAATGGACTTGATTTTATCGGGGTTGATATTGATTCCCCGATTTGATACCATGAAGCCGAGGAACTTGCCCGAGCCGACCCCAAATGCGAACTTTCTGGGTTGAGCTTCATGTTGAGTATGTCGAAGGTCTCCTGCAAATGTTTCAAATGATCCTCTACTCGCATGGAGTTAACTAACATGTCATCAATTTAAACTTCCTTTGATTTACCTATTTGTTCTTCGAACATCCGATTTACTAGGCGTTGATAAGTAGCACCAGCATTTTTTAGTCCAAATGACATTACTTTATAACAATAGTTGCCGCATTTAGTGATGAATGAAGTCTTTTCCTGATCCTCGGGGTTCATTTGTATTGGATTGTACCCGGAGTAGGCATCGAGAAAATTGAGGATCTCGTGGCCAGCTGTGGTATCGATCATGCGATCGATATTCGGTAAAGGAAAAGAATCCTTAGGGCAGGCCTTGTTTAAATCCTTATAGTCTACGCACATTCTAAGTTTATTTCCCTTCTTAGGGACTACAACTATGTTAGATAACCATTCGGGATATTTTACCTCCCGAATGGATCCTATTTTGAGAAGTTTTGTTACCTCGTCCTTGATGAATGCATGCTTAACCTCGGACAGGGGCCTTCTCTTTTTTTTTACTGGTCGAAACTTCGGGTCCAAGCTTAATCTATGTGTAGTGATCTCCGATGGGATCACTTTCATATCGAGATGGGACCAAGAAAAATAATCCATGTTATTTAAAAGGAATTGAATAAGTTTTTCCTGAGCTCGGGAGTCAACCCCGTGCCCAGGTATACCTTTCGTTCGGGCAAGTCCTCCATCAGTATGACTTGTTCCATCTTTTTGACTGTTGATTTGGTAGCGTCAGAATCATTAGGAATTATGAAGGATCGAGGGATCCAGTAGTCATTGTCCACGCTCGTTCCCTGCTTTTCCCACTAAGTCGAGGTAGGTGCATGCGGTTGCTATTTAGCTTCTTTCTTTCCTTTGGACTCCAAACCCTTTGTTGATGAGAGTGCTGATACTGGTATTACTTCATCGACTGCAAACATTTCTTTGGTGGCATGTTGTTCCCCATACACCATTTTTACTCCCTCTGGTGTAGGGAACTTCAGAACTTGATGAAGGGTTGAAGGGAATGCCCTCATGATACGAATCCAGGGTCTTCGGAGCAGGGCGTTGTATCTCATATCGCCCTCGATCACATGAAACGTTGTTTCTTGAACCGTCCTGGCTACATTTACTGGCAAGATGATTTCTCCCTTAGTATTTTCACTCACCATGTTGAAACATTGAGAACCCGAGTTGTGGTCACAATCTGATCACCCCTACCTCCTTTATCACTGAGCGGTCATTTAGGGGCCTTAGCTGGTGATCCGGCCTCTTTCCCTCTCGACGATGAAGCTTATCCCCCATCTTCGCAGGCCGAGCTGCTCCACAACCCTCAATCAAATAATATTGGCCGAGCTTCCTGGATTAATCAAAACACGTTTAAACTGAATTTTATTCATAAGAATTGAGATTACCAATGCATCGTTGTGGGGTTGTGAGATCCCCTATGCTTCCTCGTTATTGAACAACAAGGTCCCTTCTGGTACATAGTCTCGAGTTCGTTTTTCCCTGGTGATTGACACCTTGGTGCGCTTGAACACGGGTCCATGTGGAATATCGACCCCACCAACGATCATGTTATTGATAACCAATTTTTCCCTAATAATTTTTCAAATAATATACATACTTTTAAAAACATCATTTTTGCATTATTATTTAGTTTACAAATCTATACAAGCATTTTTGTACAATTTTTCATCATTTTTAGATCTTTAAAATCAATTTTCTTGCATTCAAATTGTTCAGATATTTATTAATTACTCTTTATATTATTTTTTGATGACTCAATCATCAAATTTATTATTTTGCACCCATATATATGCTTCGTGATATTTTACTTTGTTTTACACAATTATGTTTTTTATTTTTAAGTTATTTGCGCAATTTTGTAATAATAGCCTATATTTGTATTGAAATGCTCTTCATTTATATTATTTGTGTCAAATAGCATTTGATATTTTTATTATACCAAGTTATTATTTTTAAGCGTGTCAATGTTTAAATAATATTTTTTACTCATTTACTAGGTATTTTTATAAATTATTTTCGTTTATTTAAATAATAACCTGGTCTTAAACTAACTTTGAACCAAATTGACACAATATGCTTGGCCCAATAGACCCCAAGCCCAAGACAAATGACCCCTTTACAAAACCCGTTCAGTACCAACTTTCTACGACCAGCCCCTTTTTTTTTAATCCCAGTCGTTGATCTCCCCCCATTCACCCCCTTCTATAATTAACCAAACCCGCCTGACCCCTACCACTTCCTCTTAACCCGCCACCCCCAAATCCTTTCTACTATCTCTTCTTCTCTGAGAAACCCTAGCCGCCTCCCCTTAATCCCCTCTCCTAATCCCACTAATAATGGGATTCAACCATTATTTTCTTACTATGTTTGAAACCTTTTGGTACTGTTTGTCTGTTTGTGGTGTTATTTAGGTGCTTGCCCAAGTTTGGCAAGCAAGTTCTTCTGAGATCAAACCAAAGTCGCTCAAATCTTTGATTTTCGAGCATTATTCCATCTACATACATTCGATACTACGCTATGTGAGTCCGATTTCATTGAGATCTCTGTTGATTTGCACTTTCCCTCTTGAACTAGGGTTTACCCGATTTCTCTCTTAAATTGATTTTTGAACTGATTTTTGCATGTCTCCTTTCCTTATTCTATGTTTGATTTGCTTTGTTTCCTTGTTTGTTCGTTCAATTTTTACTGCTAAATAAACCTCTTCGTATTCCCCTTTTAGGGTAGACTTGAACCAATATACTTTCACTAAAATTTAGGGATTTTGTTCAGTGATTTCCTCATTCTCTTGTTCAATACTTCAATTTGGCCGGCTGAAAGCCAAGGCCACTAAGATTCTGTTATTCGAACTCCCTCTTAGTGCGAGCATTACCTGGAGTTCTTTTGAAGCTCTTGGAAACTTTGATGCATTGAGATTTTGGGTTCTTATGGAATTTTTGCTCTTTACTGTTGTTCGTTTGACTGGTAAGTCACTTGACTTTTGCGATTTCATCCCTATGTGTCTCTGATTTGTATATGTTCTTATTTTCTGAAATCCATGGCTTGATATATTTCTGGGCTAATCTTGTGTTCAGTTCTTCTAGCTTTACAGTAATTTTAAGTCTCTTTAACATTAATTTCACGTAATGTTGCTAGCTTTGAAACATGCTTTTTCCTAATTTGAGTAATTTAGATTCCCTTAAATTCGTTTAGGCCGTGAGTTTTGAGCTACTGCTGTGTGACCTTTACACTTGTTGGAACCTCTTTGTTGTTAGTTCTACTTAAAATTGTCAATTCTGTTATCTGAATATGCTTCATCTGCATAATTGGGACTTTCTTTAATTAATTAGCCTATTATGTCAAAAACCTGAATGCCTACATTTACTATCTGACATGAGTTTATTTTCCCATTCTATTCTGAATCTCTATAATGGTAATCATGCATATGTAGTGTGTTTTAATATGTGTTAAGACATTTTCTATTAACCATGACTAGTTCCCCTGTTAATATGTCCCTTAGCATGTTTTGGCTCATTTGATACATTATCCCTTCAGTAATAGTTGTCCTAATTTATATTTCCCTGCCATATCTGATGTTGTTTCTTATTGTGAGTTAACATGGTTATCTTATAACATTAGGATGTATGCTTAGTGTAATTTCCAACCATGTTTTAACTTGTTTGGTATCATGCACTTGTGTGTGATAATCTTTTCCAATCCTACAAACTTGCTTCTCCTAACTCCTTCAATATGATTCTGCCTATGTGTTGTTCTGCTAAATGGTGAACCTGTTTCTAAGCCTCGTTGGCCTTTTGATTAAATGTTCTGTGTTTTAAAATTTGCTACGTCTGCTTCCTAAAACTAAGTACAACTTTGTCCCTTAATCATTGTCCATTCTCCCTCAATTTTCTCCAAGTCTATGTATCTCTTAGGCCTACCTCGTGCACAATGAGGTCCCCCAAATAAGGACGTGAATTTATTGCATAATTTTGCAAAGCATGTTCAATATCGCAAACATTCTTTGAATATTCCTTACTGACTTGGTTACTTTTTTTTTCTTTTGATTATTCCCATTCCCCAAGGTTGGTTCGTGCATACTGGCATCGTCCGCATATCACACTAGATCCAGAGGTCCTCTACCTACTCCTCCACCAAGTGATCCTAAAGGAAAAAGCAAAGGGAATGGAAAAATGGACGATCTAAGCGGTATCAGAAAGGACAATGCAGAGAACGTTGAAACTTCGGATGGTCGGAGTACTCCACCACAAATGAATTGGTCCTACGTCTGGAACGGAAAATATTGGAGCTACAAGAGGAACTTGATCAAGTCCAGACTTGGAAAACCTTTCCCTCACCCTACACATACCTGATATCAACCAACAAAACACAAACGCCCAAAACCCGGCACCTCCCCAAAACACACAGAACCAAAATCCACTATCAAACTCTCCCGCGCCACATCAATACGCCACACCTGCTCAAAAGCATAACCCTCCACCAGTACCTACTCCTACACAGCACCATCACCATCCAAATCAATACCCATAACCACCACTTACCACACTCCTCACCGCACCCTACTCCTGATCCCCAAAACTCAACCAAATGACCACCATTATGCCCAGATTCCCGGAGTCCACCAAAGAAATCCCATATATGTGGAAACTTTACCCATACCCTTCAACAGACCCTATATATATATATATCAGAATGCACCGAGAATGACCTGCTCATCAAGAACATGGTGGAAGAACTCAAGAAGCTCACTAGTAGAGCTGAGTGTCGAAGGTGGAAAGGGCATTGCGGGTTTGAATTATGAGGATTTGTGTATTCAACTAGATTTAGAACCGCCGGAGGGTTACAAACCTCCCAAGTTCGAAATGTTCAACGAAACTTGTGATCTGAAAGTGCATCTAAGAACGTACTGTGACAAACTTATAGGGGTTGGAAAAGATGAACGAATTCGTATGAAGTTGTTCATGTGGAGCCTCACTAAAGTTACTTTGTCTTGGTACATCAGTCAGAACCCAAAGAAGTGGGTTAATTGGGTGAGCATGGCATCAGATTTCATGGATCGGTTTAGGTTCAACACAGAGAACGCACTAGGCATTTTCTACATTCAGGATTTCAAGAAGACACCAGCGGAAACCTTCCACGAGTATGCTACTCGATGGAGGTCTGAAGCCGCGAAAGTAAGGCCGGCACTTGAAGAAGAATAGATCAATAATTTCATCGTCAAAGCTCAAGACCCTCAATACTATGAAAGGTTGATGGTTATTGAAAACCATAAATTTTCTGACATCATCAAGCTGGGGGAAAGAATAGAAAAAGGGATCAAAAGCGGAACGGTGACGAATTTTGAGGCACTCCAAGCCACAAATAAAGCTTTGCAGTCAGGACGCATCTCTAAGAAGAAAGAAGTGGGTGCAGTAATGGTATCCCAAGGTCCAAAGTCTCCTCTCTCATACCAAACACCTCCACCCACATATCAGCCTTCACCCCCCCCCCACATACCAACAACGTGGCTCCACCTATCACACTTATAACACCCAACCCGCATATTACCACTCACCACCAGCCCGCCAAAATTACAAAAAACCACGACAAAATTTCGACCGCAGACCACTCATACAATATACTTTGATTGTTGAACCCATAGACCAACTATACGAGAGACTGAAGGTTGTTGGTTATGTCACTCTCATTCCCGCTGTTATTATGGAAAAATCTTCTCAGTGGGTTAACCCAAACAAGACACGTGCCTATCACTCAGGCATGAAGGGTCATACTATTGATGAGTATTGCTCACTGAAGGACAAAATTCAGACACTAATTGACACTAAATTCATAAAGGCGAAGGAGGTTGCACCCAACATTCATAACAATCCTCTCCCGGATCATAGAGGTGAGGGAATAAATGTGATAGAGACTGATGAAGAATGGGATTCGGAAGGGTCAATTGGGCTCATTCAGGAAGGGATGATCCTAAAACAACTCCAGTCACTCTCACGCCTATCATGGTATAAACTCAGGCACCAATTGAAGTTGATTTAGCCGCACCAGCTCCATTTGAAGTCGAGGTAACCACACCTTTCACTAATGGTAGCACCTACGCCGTCTTATAAGTCTAATTACATACCATGGATTATGTTGCGGAAGCAAGAAGGAAAGGGAAGGCAATAATGGAAGAAACAGGTGCAGCACAAGGCATGACTATAACCGGTAGGATTTATATACCCGAGCACTTGGGAGGAACAAGCAAAGAAGCTGCATCTAAGCCGGCTGTCATTGAGACCGGCCCGGACGACCTTTAGAGAAAGGTGCAAGCAAGAGAATACTCTGTGGTTGACTATTTGAACAAAACTCTTGCTCAGATATCCATTTTACCACTGCTGCAAAACCCCGAGGCACATAGGAATGCCCTGATGAAGGTGTTGAGGGAAGCCTATGCACCCACCAACATCACCAGTGGGGAAATGGCCAACATAATGGGGCAGGTATTGGAAATCCACAAAATCGCTTTTCATGAAGACGAACAACCACCAGAAGGACTAAGTCGCAATAGGGCACTACATATCACAGTGCAATTTGAGGACAAACTCATTGCTAGAGTCCTGATAATGGATGCTCGAGTCTCAACATATGTCCACTAACTACTCTGAAGAGGCTAGGTAAAGTCTTGCACGAGATACGAGTAGGAAGCATGAAGGTGAAGGCGTTTGATGGATCTCAAAGGGCCACAATTAGAGAGATCAACTTCAGCCTACAGATGGGCCCAACCTGGTTTGATGTCGAGTTTCAAGTGTTGGATATATCTGCTACCTACAATTTATTGTTGGGGCGACCCTGGATACATGCCGTTAGGTTTGTAGCTTCTATTGTGCATCAGGTAGTGAAGTTTGAGTGGAACCATCAGGAAGTGATCACCCATGGAGACGAGAGCAATCCCATTTATACCAATCAGATTGTTCTGGTCATCGAGAACAGAAGGAAGCTGGGTGGAGAGACATACCATCACATTGAGCGCGCCAAAGCAATTGAAAAAGACAAATGGTAGAGCAACAATATAGAAAGCATATTGTTATGGATAGGGTATGACCCTGGAAAGGGTCTCGGCAAGAATCTCCAAGGGATCACCAAACCAGTACAGTTAAAGTCTCATGGTACAACCTTTGGGCTTGGAAATGAATACACTTGGCAAGAGTACCAAGAGTGGTCGCCGCCATGGTGTGGTCCTTATTATCCGCTAGAACAACTAGTACCACATTTGCAGCGGACATTTCATCAAGCTGACATGATGTGGGGGTCTGAAGAAGATGAAGTTTTAGCTGGCATAAGGAAGCTGTATCTAGATAATGAAAACATAGATTGCAGTGTGATAGTTGAGGAGGAGGAGAAGGAGGAGGAGGAAGGCCTTACTATTCAGACCGTGGAAAAAGGAGTTGTTCTCAAGAACTAGAATATTGCACCATCAAGGGCCCGTCGAGTTCATGGGTAGCCTGACAATTAGTATCGCTTATTTTTAAAGCAATTTTATGAGAATCTAAGACATTTTCAGTATTTTGTTTTGAACGTATTTTGTTTTGAAATAATTTCTCGAGTTATCGAGTCGTACTTGTTTGACGTTTTCAAAAATTTTATCAATTCATTGCTATTTTTATATTTATTGTTATTCTTTACATTTTTTTCTCTACATCGTTATTATTAATTATCCCGATGAAGCTACGACTGTGACATGTAATGAGACAATGCAAAATAAGGATAGTGATTCAGAAGATCTGGAAGAGGATATAATATCTGAGGAAATTGTCAGAGAAGTGGAAAACTATAAAAACAAGCCTAAGTCTAATTTGGACGAGACTGAGAAAGTTAACTTAGGATATTTTGAAACACTCAAATAAACACGTGTAAGCATTCATCTATCACCGTCAAAGAAGGAAGAATACATCCGGTTCTTGAAAGAGCATGAGGATATTTTTGCATGGACCTACGATGATATGACCGGTTTGAGCACATCCATAGTGGCTCACAAGTTACCTACCGATACCATGTGTCCACCTGTAAAACAGAAACTCAGAAAATTCAAGCCAGATATGAGTTTGAAAATAAAAGAGGAAGTCACAAAGCAAATCAAAGCCAAGGTTATCAGAGTGGTTGAATATCCGACCTGGTTGACCAACATTGTGCCGGTTCTGAAGAAATATGGAAAAGTCAGAGTGTGTGTGGACTACCAAGACTTAAATAAGGAGAGTCCCAAAGATGATTTCCCACTACCCAATATACACATACTGATCAACAATTGTGCCAAGCACGAACTCCAGTCTTTTGTAGATTGTTTCGCAGGGTATCATCAGATCTGAATGGATGAAGAGGATGACGAAAAGACAGCATTTATCACACCATGGGGGATGTACTGCTATAAAATGATGTTGCTTGGTTTGAAGAATGCTGGAGCCACTTACATGAGGGCCATGAAACCATTTTCCACGACATGATACACAAGGAAATAGAGGCGTACGTGGATGACGTCATCATCAAATCTAGAAGAAGCACATATCATATAGCATACTTGAGGAAATTCTTTGATCGGCTTCGAAGGTACAATCTAAAACTAAATCCTGCAAAGTGTGCCTATAGAGTCCCTGCCGTAAAATGTCTAGGATTCATCGTCAGTCGCCGAGGGAATAAATTGGACCCGTCAAAGGTCAAATCTATCCAGGACTTTCCACCTCCGAAGAACAAGAAAGATGTGATGAGTTTCTTAGGGACTCTCAACTACAGCAGCCGTTTCATAGAACAATCAACTGTGATCTGTGAACCGATTTTCAAAATATTGAAGAAAGATGCCGCAACAAGTTGGACTGAAGAATGTTAGAAAGCCTTCGGCAAAATAAATGAGTATTTATCCAAACCACATGTTCTGGTCCCACCGGAACCAGGGAGACCTTTGTTGCTCTATTTATCCGTACTAGATGGGGATTTTGGTTGTGTTTTGGGACAAACGATGAGACGGGAAGAAAGGAGTAGGCCATATACTATCTGAGTAAGAAATTCACACCTTACGAAGCACGATATTCTTTGCTGGAGCGCACCTACTGCGCTTTGACATGGATAGATCAAAATTTGAGGCATTACTTCTGTGCCTACACCACATATCTCATATCAAGGATGGATCCGCTAAAATAAATCTTCAAGAACCCATGCCTACAGGAAAGTTAGAAAAATGACAGATACTGCTGAGTGAGTTCGACATCATCTATGTAACTTAGAAGGCGGTCAAAGGACAAGTGTTGGCGGATCATTTGGCAGAAAATCTTGTAGACGAAGAATACGAACCCTTGAAAACGTATTTTCCTGATGAGGAAGTATCATTCATATGAGAAGATATCACTGAAGCAATTGAGGGTTGGAGAATGTTGGAGCAGTCTTAGTGTCAGAAACAGGCCAACACTATCCAGTATCCACAAAACTCAGGTTTCCATGTACCAACAATATGGCAGAATATGAGGCTTGCATCTTAGGACTCAGGTTAGCCAATGACATGAATGTTCGGGAATTGTTGGTGGTTGGAGATTTCGACCTTTTGGTATATCAAGTTTTAGGAGAATGGGCTACAAAGAATACTAAAAATTTCCATATATGTACTGTGTACAATAGCTAATCAAGAGGTTCAAAAAGATAGAATTAAAACATGTTCCGAGGGTTCAGAATGAGCTCGCAGATGCATTGGCCACTTTATCTTCCATGATACGACACCTGGACAAGAATTCATCGATCCTATCCCAATAGGAATTCATAAGCAGCCAGCTTATTGTGCTCATGTTGAAGAAGAAAGTGATGAAAATCCATG
Source organism: Nicotiana knightiana (assembly GCA_005239525.1). NCBI lineage: Eukaryota > Viridiplantae > Streptophyta > Magnoliopsida > Solanales > Solanaceae > Nicotiana > Nicotiana knightiana. Next base: position 19,436 of record ML417523.1, read on the forward strand.
GTTCCATGACATCAAAGAATACTTGGCAAAAGGAGAGTACCCGGAGCATGCAAATCACACTCAAAAATGCACACTCCGAAGGTTAGCCAACCACTTATTTCAAAGCGGAAGAATTTTGTACAGAAGGACTCGAGACCTGGGGTTATTACGGTGTATCGATGACCAGAAAGCATCCAGATTGCTCGAGGAAATACATGTCGAAACTTGCGGACCGCACATGAACGGCTTTGTCTTAGCCAAGAAAATATTAAGAACAGGATATTTCTGGATGACTATGGAAACAGACTACATCAAGTATGTCCAGAAGTGTCACCAATGCCAGGTACATGCTGATCTGATACGAGTGCCACCCAATGAACTCAATGCAATAAGTGCACCCTGGACTTTCTCCGCTTAGGGGATGGATGTCATCGGTCCAATCGAACCCGCTGCTTCAAATGGCCATAGGTTCATTATAATAGCCATAGACTATTTCACAAAATGGGTTTAAGACGCATCTTACAAGGCTGTAACTAAAGAGGTCGTTGCAGATTTTGTTCGGGATTGCATTGTTTGTCGATTCGGGATACCAGAATCAATCATCACCGACAACGCTGCCAACCTTAACAGTGATCTGATGAAGGCCATGTGTGAGACCTTCAAGATCAAGCATAATAATTCCACAACATACATGCCGCAAATGAATGGAATTGTAGAAGCCGCCAACAAGAACATCAAAAACATATTGAGGAAAATGATAGATAATTACAAACAATGGCACGAGAAGCTACCATTTGCATTTCTTGGATATCGTATCACAGTTCGCACATCAACAGGGGAAACTCCTTACCTGCTGGTCTATGGTACTTAAGTCGTTATTCCCACCGAAGTGAAAATTCCTTCTTTGAGAATCATATAAGAAGCTGAGCTCAGGGATGCAGAATGGGTACAAAGTCGCTATCAACAACTGGCTCTCATTGATGAAAAGAGAATGAATGTGGTATGTCACGGACAACTCTACCAGAACAGAATGTCCAGAGCTTTCAACAAAAAGGTCAGGCCTAGTCAATTCACACCAGAGCAGTTGGTGCTAAAGCGGATCTTCCCGCATCTGGATGAAGCCAAAGGGAAGTTTTCACCCAATTGGTAGGGTCCCTACATGATTCACCGAGTACTAACAGGAGGATTACTCATACTTGCAGAAATGGACGGAGATATTTGGCCAAAACCTATCAACTCAGATGCAGTCAAGAGATACTATGTTTAGGATTGTTTACATTCCTTCATTTGATGTAATTGAACTACGCTTGACCTGATTCTCATTTAAGAGGGGATATGTAGGCATCCCTGTGGATTTGGTCAAATCTTAATAAAAACTTCATTTTTGCCATGATAAGAAACTAGGGCAGAATTTTGACTAGGCCAGCCAACTTCGTCATACGCGGAAAAATCAAAGAGTTGCATTTAAACTGGGGCAGAATTTTGAGGGAGGCCCTCAAAATTCTAAAGCATGGAAGTCGCAATGTCTCTAAAATATATCACAGTCATCGGTTTATTTAAATTACTTGGTATTGCATACTACTATATTTCAAATAACAATATTCATCAAAGGCATGCATATTTTTCAAAAACTTTATTTCAATAACAGCCAGATGTTACCCAGGGTAACTCAAACAGGATCTCAAGGCAGCAGCAAAGATAGAACAAGAAAACAAAAGCGTGATCTAACCTTCCCCCACAGAACTCACAATATTTCTTTGGATGCAGGCAGAATAAGAAAACGATATCCGCAGACACATCAAGTCACTACCTTCAAGACAACAAATTATCTAGCACAAGCATCTCCAGCTAAGAAATGCTTTACTATCACTCATCGTTTTCTTTCATGAGGCTAAGCACTGCCTGTCCCTGCATGAGACTAAGCATTGTCTCCCTCTTTGCATGAGGCTAAGCACTACCTCCCTTCTTGCATAAGGCTAAGCACTACCTTTCCCTGCATGAGGCTAAGCATTGCCTGCCTAATTGCATAAGGCTAAGCACTGCCTCCCTTCTTTCATAAGGCTAAGCATTGACTTTCCCTGCATGAGACTAAGCATTTCCTCGCTAATTTTATAAGGCTAAGAACTGCCTCTTCCCTCATGAGACTAAGCATCGTCTCCCTCTTTGCAAGAGGCTAAGCACTGCCTCCCTTCTTGCATAAGGCTAAGTACTGCCTTTCCCTTCATGAGATTAAGGATTGTCTCCCTCTTGCATGAGGCTAAGCATTGCCTCCCTTCTTGCATAAGGCTAAGCACTGCCTTTCCCTGCATGAACTAAGCATTGTCTCCTCTTTGCATGAGGCTAAGCATTTCCTCCCTAATTGCATAAGGCCAATCATTGCCTTTCCCGCATGAGACTAAGCATTGTCTTTTTCTTTGCATGAGGCTAAGCACTGCCTCCCTTCTTGCATAAGGCTAAGCACTGTCTTTCCCTGCATAAGACTAAGCATTATCTCTTCCTCTGCATGAGTTTGAGAATTGCCTCCCTAATTGCATAAGGCTAAGCACTTCCTCTCCCCGCATGAGACTAATCATTGTCTCTCTTTTTGCATGAGGCTAAGCACTTCCTCCCTTCTTGCATAAGGCTAAGCACTGGCTTTCCATGCATGAGACTAAGCATTGTCTCCCTCTTTGCATGAGGCTAAGCACTGCCTCCCTTCTTGCATAAGTCTAAGCACTTCCTTTCCCTGCATGAGAAGCATTGTCTCCTCTTTGCATGAGGCTAAGCATTTCCTCCCTAATTGCATAAGGCCAATCATTTCCTTTCCCGCATGAAACTAAGCATTGTCTTTTTATTTGCATGAGGCTAAGCACTGCCTCCCTTCTTGCATAAGGCTAAGCACTTCCTTTTCCCCACGAATAAATACTATCTCCATTACGCTATGTAAGACTTGGCGCTATCCTTTATTCACCTGGGGCTAAGCACTGCCTTTTTCTTACACAAGACTAAGCCCTATCTTGTTTCATCTCGCATATGACCATGAATCATATCTTTGCATTTCATGCGCGGAAACATTGCCATTTTTTCCAAAGGCGTCATAGTCCGAAGACATCATCCTCATAGCCGGAAGACACCATTCCATGGCCTAAGGATCTCTCAAAGTGCATATCATCATTCAAAGGCGTCATAATCCAGAGGCGCCATCCTCATGGCCCGAGGATATGATTTCATAGCCTATGAATCCCTTATGACAGGATTCATGGCCTAGGACGTCATAGTCTAAGGACATCATTCTCACCGTCCAAAGACAACTTTCATGGTCCAAAGGGAATTTTCATCATGTTTAAACTCAATAATCCATATATACTTGCATGCATCGTGTTTGAAGTTTTGTAGATAATCCAGGAAGTAATCGTTCTTCAAACAGGATCAATCTTCGCTCTGGTTCTGTTCATAAAGTTCACATCTTGCAATCGTTTCAACATAACCAACCACTATCAATTACCCGCCTTTTACTCTATGACCATTCAGATACTTGCTCTATGATACATCCGTAACGTTTCAGATTCACGTTCATGATTTTGCATAAATCCATCTGATATTGTCCTACCCAAAAGAACCCTTTCCGAAACATACGACCATTCCTATAACAATTCCATCGATGTCGTACACCGCAGGATATAGAACTACACACGACCTGATTCCCGTAACACCAGGAATATGTAGGCAACTTAGGAACCAGGGTTCGGCCCCATTTATTCAAATCACATCACCCCTCATCTAATTCGTCCAAAATTGGTCATCATTTTCTTTACCCGACAACTCTTTCATCATTTCCGGGTAAAGAGAGGCAGTTGTTGATACCCAATTTTGCCCTCATACTTTTCTAAATAATATAAATAATTGTAAAAATATTATTTTTCATCATTATTTAGTTTACAAATATATACAAGCATTTTTCTACAATTTTTCATCATTTTTAGAACTTTAAAATCAATTTTCTTGCATTCAAATATTTATTAATTACCGTTTAAATTATTTTGTGATGACTCAATCATCCAATTTATTATTTTTCACCCATATATATGCTTCATGACATTTTATTTTGTAGTAAATAATTATATTTTGTATTCTTAAGCTATTTGCGCAATTTTGCATTAATAGCCTATATTCGTATTGAAATACTATTTATTTATATTATTTGTGTCAAAATAGCACTTTATAATTTTATAATACAAAGTTATTATTTTTAAGCATTTCGATGTTTAAATAATATTTTTTACTTATTTACTAAGCATTTTTATAAATTATTTTCATGTATTTAAATAATAGCCTAGTCTTAAACTAACTTTGAACCAAAATGGCCCGATATGCTTAGCCCAATATACCCCAAGACCAAGCCAAACGACCCCTTTACAAAACCTGATCGGTACCCACTTTCTACGACCTGCCCCATTTGTTTTTAATACCAGCCGTTGATCTCTCAAGATCAACGGCCCCCATTCACCCCACTTCTTTAATTAACCAAACCTGCGTAAACCCTACCATTTCCTTTTAACCCGCCACCCCTAAATCCTCTCTACTCTATATAGTTCTCTGAGAAACCCTAGCCGCCTCCCCTTAACCCTCTCTCCTAATCCCACTGATAATGGTATTCAACCATCATTTTCTTACCATGTTTGAAACCTTTTGGTATTGTTTGTTCGTTTGTGGTGTTACTTAGGTTCTTGCCTAAGTTTGACAAGCAAGATCTTTTGGGATCGAACCAAAGTGGCTCGAATCTTTGATTTTCGAGCATTATTCCATCTACATACATTCAATACCACGCTAGGTGAGTCTGATTTTATTGAGATCTCTGTTGATTTGCACTTTTCCTCTTGAACTAGGGTTTACCCGATTTCTCTCCTAAATTGATTTTTGAACTGATTTTGCATGTCTCCTTTGCTTATTCTATGTTTGATTTGTTTTGTTTCCTTGTTTGTTTGTTCAATTTTTACTGCTATATAAACCCCTTCGTATTCCCCTTTTAGGGCAGACTTGAATCGACATACTTTCACTAAAGTTTGGGGATTTTATTCTGTGACTTCCTCATTCTCTTGTTATGTATTTCGTTTTGGCCGACTGAAAGCTAAGGCCACTAAGATTCTGTTATTCAGACTCCCTCTTGGTGCGAGCATTGTCCGGAGTTTTTTTAAGCTCTTGGGAACTTTAATGCATTGAGATTCTGGGTTCTTGTGGAATTTTTGCTCTTTACTGTTGTTCGTTTGACTAATAAGTCACTTGACTTTTGCAATTTCATCCCTATGTGTGTCTGATTTGCATATGTTCTTATTTTCTAAAATCTATGGCTTGATATCTTTCTGTGCTAATCCTGTGTGCAATTCTGCTAACTTTACAGTAATTTTAAGTCTCTTTAACATTAGTTTCACGTAAAGTTGCTAGCTCTGAAACATGCTTGTGCCTAATTTGAGTAATTTAGATTCCCTTAAATCCGTTTAGCCCATGAGTTCTGATCTACTGCTGTGTGACCTTTACACTTCTTGGAACCTCTTTATTATTTAGTTCTACTTAAAATTGTCAATTATGTTATCTGAATATGCTTCATCTTCATAATTGGCACTTTCTTTAGTTAATTAGCCTATAATGTCAAAAACCTGAATGCCTCCATTTACTATCTGACATGAGTTTATTTTTCCATTCTATTCTGAATCTCTGTAATGGTAATCTTACATATGTAGTGTGTTTTAATTTGTGTTAAGTCCTTTTCTATCAACCATGACTAGTTCCCTTGTTAATATGTCCCTTAGCATGTTTGGCTCGGTTGATACATTATCCTTTTAGTGATAGTTGTCCTAATCTATATTTCCCTGCCATATCTGATGTTGTTTCTTATTGTGAGTTAACATGGTTATCTTATAACATTAGGATGTATGCTTAGTGTAATTTCCAACCATGTTTCAACTTGTTTGGTATCATGCACTTGTGTGTGACAATCTTTGCCAATCCTTCAAAATTGCTTCTCCTAACTCCTTCAATATGATTCTGCCTATGTGTTGTTTTGCTAAATGGTGAACCTGTTTCTAAGCCTCGTTGGCCTTTTGATTAACTGTTATGTGTTTTAAAATTTGCTACGTCCGCTTCCTAAAACTAAGTACAACTTTGTCCCTTAATCATTGTCCATTATCCCTCACTTGTACCTATGATATCTTGAACTTCTCATTATTAGCCGGCCGAAAGCCAAGGCTACCAAGGCTCTTACTACTGACCTTCCTAGTGTGAGCACTACTCAGGGTCCATTGAGACCTTTTTGAACTCTGACACACTAGTATTTGGGTCTTTAGTCACTCCCTGAAACTTAAACTACCCCCACTCAACCCTTTTCTACCTATTATCTGTTTTATATCTGAGCTGGTTGGTTTAAATGACGAAATGCTTGGCAATACAATTATATGAATTGAATTTGGGCTCCTCTATGGATTATGGGGTTGTGTTGATGAATATGGCTCCTTGTTAGAAGTCTGGGTATGCTGCATGAGAACTGTTGAAGGCCCAGAAAGTGCTGGGTATTTCATTTGGGCATACTGTGGGCCTATTGTCATTATTTATATAACATTTGTATGTTACTCATAACTGGACTTGTAATAACATTGTATAAACAATTGGGGTGTTAGAAAAAATGGGAAGCGGGTAGACTCTTAATATTTTCATACAAAAAGGGTAGATAATATGCCTATAGGACTCAGTGATTTACTTGCTATATATGCTATTCAATCACTATGTGCACTATAGAAATTATGCCATTAGGGGAAGCACAAACACACGCACTGCCTGCTAACAAACATGAATTCACAATGCTGCAATTATGTTTACTACTACGTGCTACTAGAAAAATCTTCCTATAGGAACAAATGTTACTGATTTTTCTTTCAATCCGCATCATTCACTAGAAATCATGCCTATAAGATTTCAATTATTTCGTTTCGCTCATCTAGAAAATATGCCTATAGGATTAAGGTATAACAATAAAATTAGCTCTAAGTGCTAATCGTGAGAGATCCTGCCTATAAGGTATAATTACTCGCCATAATTTGTTAATGCTAAACTGCCTAAACACTGTTTTATGTATGATATTGTTAGAAAGCACGAATAATTCTGGGACTTTTCCCAATAGATTCCATTATCCATTACTGAATAGACCACCTAGACATAGCAACTATAGGTTTAATAACTTGAAACCTGCAATCTCAATAGTCAGCTCGTAGTAACTATATAATCCTATCTACAAGCAACATCTTGCATCTGAAATTGATTGCATGCTTTAATTCAAAGCCACCTAGAAGTCATGTCTATAGGGCCTAAGGTTCTAAATTCTGAAACTTCCTAACCTGAACATTTGTTTGCGTGCATTTGATGTCTAAGTGTGGAGGTTAACGTGATCCTTTAACTGCCTTTACATAAAGTCTTACGTGTTTTTTGTTTGTCGCCCAACTTTCATTTTGAGCAGCCCGGGTAAGGTCTAGAACCACCTAAATAGAGGTCCAAAACCTCCTAGACCATAGGTATGGGACGGGTAGTGCATGCGTAGGGCACGACTTAGAATTGAATTAGACCACTTTTAGGTAAACAACTTTAACATAGCAATCGAGTAGCAAGAGATGATAGTATGTGCCCGCTAAATAATATGAGTAACTCCCTACCCTAAGGGAGTTGCGAAATATTATTTATGTTGTACGAGGTGAGCTTTTAAGCTAAAAAACTTAGGACCCCCCCCCCCCTCCCCTCATTTTTTCTATTAGAAATGGAATAGTTGTATCTCTATATTCGCATTAAGATTTTTGTAATAATTTTTTTTGACTTTCATACTCTCTTTGCTTATTTGATCACTTAGCCTAATCCACATAATTTTAAGTTTGGTCGGGACCCACAGAACCCGAAGAGTGCCTAACACCTTCTCTTTGAGGTAATTTAAGCCCTTACCCGACCTTTGGTGGCATGGACTAGTTGAACAGATTTATTTGCACAACAGGTGCCTTACGCACCTTAAAATCGTTAGGTGATGACTCTTCTCTTTTAACACCCATTTAAAAGTGTTTTCACATGTCGAAACCCGCTTTTGCGAGAAAAAGGGCTGCGACACATGTGAATCACGTGTTGTGGTTTTTCCTGTTCGTTCTTACTGTTTGTGTCCCTGTCTCTGAAGTGGTTTTTAGCTCGGTCACCCAGGAATTCTCGAAGGTGGCCCTCGTTAAACAAACGGGCTACCTCCTCCCTTAGTTTCCTGCAGTCCTCGATTCTATGACCATGAGTACCATGGTGTTTGCATATTTGATTAGGGTTCCTTTGTGTCGGATTGGTTTGTAGGGGTCTAGGCCATCTACTATCCTTGATCCGCCCAATGGATGATACAATACATGATGCGTCGATGCTGAAGTTGTATTCTGATAGTCTTGGTGCTTCTGTGTGCTCGACATGTATATCGAAGCCACGTTTACTCATGAGAACTCGGGAGCTTTTTCCTCAACCATTCTTTCGATCACTTCGAACGTGGTTACTTCCTGGACCGATGTGTCTACGATCTGTGCCGTATGGTTGATACTGATATCTGTGATCAGGGTTCTCTATCGATGTCCCTCTGAATTTCGCCGACGGGCCTGTTTGGATAAACGGAACCGGAAAGGGTCCCCAACTGATTATCCTCGACCCTAATTTTTGACTGGTACTGATTATGTACATCGGCTCAGGTCACGGCTGGATACTCAATTAAATTTTGTTTTAGCTATCATGATGCTACTAAACTTCGTACGTTCAGACCTTGAGGAAAGTCTTGGACAACTCGATCATCTGCGACCGGGGTAGTTACATGCGTTCCATCTGGAACCGAGATACAAATTCCCTTAACATTTCGTTTTCCTTTTGTTTCACTTTCAAGAGGTCCGACTTCCTAGCCGCAACCTTTATTGCTCCGGTGTGTGCTTTGACAAAGGAATCTGCAAGTATGGCGAAGGAATCGATAGAACTGGGGGGCAAATTGTGGTACCATATCATCGCCCCCTTCGATAAAGTTCACCAAACTTCTTCAGCAGAACGGACTCAATCTCATCATCTTCTAAGTCATTCCCCTTTATAGCGCATGTATAAGAAGTGACATGCTTATTAGCATCGGTGGTCCCATTGTACTTGGGGATTTCTAGCATGCGAGTTTCTTTGGGATGGGTTTTGTAGCCGCACTTGGGGGGAAAGGCTTCTGCACGAACTTCTTTGAATCCAATCCCTTTAGAATCGATGGTGCCCCGGTATTTGGCCAACCCGGGAGTTGTATATTTCTACCTTTTTGTCATTTGCCTCGATCTTCTTTTCCCCTGATTCGATCTGCTTAGTGAGATCCTCGAGCATTTTCATAATAGCGGGGCCAGTCCCCGATTAATTGGCATTCCATCTCTCAGGTACAGGTTTAGCCCTGTGAAAAACTTCTAGTGAGGGCTCGGGTTCGACCTCACTTGGTGCTTGGTGTTGATTTTGTAGTTGCGATATAGTAGCTTGTTGAGCCTGTAACATTTCAAATATCAGTTGGAGGCTGAATCCACCGTCTTCTTCCCCCTGCATACCTCGACCACCTGGTCAGACTTCCCTGCGTACGCTACCTTCGGGATCAATGCCCAGATTTGCTTTTCGGGTGACATGTGAACTGACGTAGACGGGATTAGCAATTGGTACTCCCTCAAGGCCAGCCTGAGGCACTTCGATCCTGGGGAGGCTATATTGTCGTTTTCTCCATGAAAACCAAGGCCGTTGTCGGCGTGTGCGGGTACTGCTTGTGAGTTCGACATGCTGATCCTGAAATCAAAAACAATTACGAGAACAAGCATAAAGTATTGTGTGTGTTATGAGAATTAAAATCAGGCCATCACTATTATCCTCAGCCCCATGGTGGGCGCCAAACTGTTTACTCTTAAAATCGGATAACAATTAAACTTATAATGTGGTGTTAAGGACACCTGATTTTACCTAATATCAATTGATAAATGTGATGATTAATAATAGAAATTGGCGATAAAGTAAAGCAAACCAGTGTTGAAATGCAATTCAGCCCTCGAGTTAGGGTGCCCTCGAACTGACTGATACTAGAATACTGGAGTATAAAGCAAACCGGTGAACAAGAGAGTATGAGCGAAAAAGAGAGTGTTATATTACTTTGATATGCGAGAACAATGTGTCCTACAAATTATTAGAACCCCTCTTTATATAGTAGAAGAATTCTACTTATGGTACAATTCTAATTACAGAAGGAAATCTCATGATTGGCTACATAATCGTTCTTGATTTGATTCGTTCCGAGATTTTTGCCATGATCTTCGAACAGTCACGGATATCTCGCATTTCTGTTATTATGTTGTCTTCGATCTTGCTTGATATCTATCCCATTTGGTCTCAATCAGTACTGGTCTCGATCTCGACAGGTATCTCAAATTCCAAACTCGGTACTTTATCCTTACGCCTCGGTCTGATTTATTACGGGACCGATCTTCGATCCATCCCACTGATCTTGGTTAATCAGTAAAATCAAATGGGTTCGATTTTAATCGTATTCAGTGTTCGAAATAGCTAGCACACCTTAATCCTTGGAATTATCGTGTGCATGTGTTGGATAATTCTATGAATCAAGGTTGAAACAAATAAACTGTAACTGGAGATTCGAACTTGAGATTTCCTGATTGCTACTCTTATATTGATAAAATGAATTATCATGTGTATCATTCTTTTGTTCACCAATTCAATAAATAAAATAAAAATTTTGGATGAAAATTTCGCAAATTTCGTAAATTCGAATTCATTTAACTACTTAAATAGAAAAAGTTAAAAGTTGATGTGATTAATTTAGTTGAACATTCATGTATAAAAATAAACTAACATTTTAAACATTCAAACAATGTCAGGGTACGTCATACGTATGAATTTATATTGCATGAGGTAATAATTGGAGGAAATTATGAGGTCCGATATGTTCGAACAAAGATTCTATTCTATGACTCTTTTCCTCTGGTCGGCATATAGAGTTGCAAAAACATTGAGAAAATCTTGCATTGGCTGTCGAAAACCAGACACTCATGTTTTTATCGTCATCATTCACAATTTATAACCTTAATCTTACCAAACATCAAAATCTTTCCAATGAAAAGTCTTTTATTTCGGAGCCAAATTCAATCATCAACTCATATATCTCAGTGCAGTCAACTATATATATTACACCCTAAAATATAAAGGATTTAACTAATATAGGCATGCCAATGCAAAGTTTTTTTTTTTTTTTGTTTGGTGTTCAATATCGCATTGAGGCACTGACTAGTCAAATTCGTGCTATTGGGACACAATAAAGGGGAAGCGCCCCTATTAGGACTATTTCCATTTCCAATACAAAATGTATGTCTTATTATACTCTTCTTTTCAAGATACACCATTTATTTTAGTTTATATGAATTAGTTTGACTTGGAACGTAATTTTTTTTTTAAAAATTGAATTTTTTAATCCTAAAAATTCACGAGATAAAAACTTTGTAGGTTTTATGTGGCTATAAAAACTTAAAACGGGTAAAATGAAAAGTTTAAATTAAATTATTTTCAAATATAATTTTTTTTTTTTTTTGGAACGTACTAATAAGAAAAATTGTCATATAAATTAAAACGGAGAGAATAACTAGTTTCATAGCATGTTTGACCAAGCTTCTCAAGAGGCTAAAAGTATCTTCTTTTTTTTCAAAAACACTTTTTTTTCCCTAACTTGAGGTGTTTGGCCAAGCTTTTTTGGTTTAAAAAACTGCTTTTGGAAAGAAGTAGAAGCAGTTTCTGAGAAACAGAAAAAAAATAGCTTCTTCCCAGAAGCAGAAGCAGAAGCAATTTTGACTTTTCTTCTTACCAAGAATAGCCTTAACAAAATATAGTATATACCAAAATAATCGTTAAATCTAATACTTAGGATATTAATGTATAAATATTTTTTATTATTTTTAGGATAGCTTTCTAATATATAGTGACTTTAGGGGTGAATATTTTTATATTTTGTTGAATGATTTTTAATATATTAACTTATATTAAAAGAATTAAGTATTTTTAAATTTTATTTTCATATTTTACTTAAATAAAATAAAAATATTTAATTATTGCATGTAATAACAAAATTTTGAGATTTTTTATTTACTTATAATATTAACTATTAAGTAAATTTATTTTTGTCTTTATTCGTAATTTGATACTTAAAAGCACTTTCTAAAAAGCTTGGTCAAACACAAATTATTGCTCAAATGTGTTTTTCAGAGTGATTAGCTAAACACAAATTGCTTCTTTCCAAAAATACTTTTTAAAAAAATATTTATCAAAATAAGCTGATTTCTCCAACTTGACCAAACAGATTACAAGACAGTTATTTATAGTTATTTTTTAGCTGGCATGATAATTAAGATTTTTTTTCTTTTTGCACTACCAATATCTAAAAATTAAACTCAATATAAAAGTACAAGACCTTAGCTTCTTGGTGGTAATACCTTTTTGCAGATAATGATGATGTTGGAAATAGAGCAATATTGCACTTCCAAATTTGAACAGTCAAGTTTACCTTAATTTAGTAGTGATCACGCTTAGTACACTTAATCTTTTAACAATTTATGAAACAAGAAAAGTTTAGTCTATTTGCTAGTAAAAGACAGTATAATGACTACCAATTTTCATAATCAAGTAGGATTATGATTTTGGTTAGGCGCGTCCTTTGCCATCTATTTCCCCAACACCATAAGTAATTAATCACTGTTGTAAATAAAATTAAGTTTCTGAGGGTGATTAAAGGTGGAGACAAAGAAAGGGATTTAACAGAAGCGAAAGCTAATAAGGTTTCGAAATCTTGTCACATTAGTTGACACATAGTAAAATGACTAAACTACCTAATTTCATCTGAAATGAATAGTAATTGGTGTTGAATATGAACAGGGATATTGTTTGCAACAGATCTCCGTGATACAAAAAATAATTAAACTGCAATCACAATATGAATGTGAAAAAAACCTAACTTTATTGATAAATAATGCGGATACAATTATGTTTGTTCATTTGATAAGATAATGTAGACCTCCTTGGATGTATCTGATATCTATGAAAGTATGTTGTGGATCTTCTTGAATATTTGATTATCAAGACCGGTCACATCTTAATCTCTTTGAGTATCCCGTAAGTTTATGGGATCCATTTTTGAGATCCCTTTTTAAGTGAATATGTAATCCATTTTATAGGAGTGACCTAGGGTTAGGGCAGAAAAGCTTCTAAATTAGGATTTTGGTAGAGTAACTTCCAAGCTAAGCAATCCTAATAAACTACTAGGATTTCAAGAGTCGTCATATAATAGTATCTTAAATTTAAGATATGACTTGATCTATTAAAATTTCAGTATCTACAGATATAAATTGCATTTAATACCAAAATGTAGTGACTATATTTAAGCACAAAAAAAATTCTTAAATATGTATAAAGTAGTTTAGTTACGCAAAAATAAGAAGAAGTCTTGCTTCGTTGAGGAATTAAGAAAACTGAAATATTTTGTCATCCCATTTTGTTTGACTAGTCAGAATATTGAATCCGTAATAAATTTTTAACCATCAATTTTTAGTTATTTATAATCAATTTTAGTTATAAATTTGTATTTGAAGCTTGAAAGAGTTTGTATTGGTAGTAAATAAGTGATACATGTAGAATTGTATTTAGCTGACAGAACATGATACGTGGAACAATGAGAAAATGACAACTGACATATTTCATTTAAAAGATGTATGAAGCACGAGAAGTACGGGACAAACACCCACGAAACGATAAAGAACCAACGTTCAAACCTAAACAACTACTGAAGAGGCACGAACGGAATGAATCAAGACTGGAAAGAGGGAAGATTTACGAACCCGCAATTAATAAAGAAGGGGAATCAGAATCGTTACAAAATCCTTATAGACAGTTACGATTACCAATCATAACGGACAATTAATATCATTAAAACTCATAATGATTCCACCATAAATAGGAGCAATCGTTATAATTGTAAACTCCTATATAAAGGGAGAGAATCTCATTTGTAAACACACGTTCCGAGTACTATCAAAATATATTCACTTTCTCTTGCTTATTCAGTGCAATTAATTATTCTTTCTTTTTAGTTACATTCTGTCATTTTTATTTCCTTTTAAGCGAATTACTGAGGAAGTAAGAAATTATTTGGTTATCAGTAACCCGATTTCTTCATAAAATAGGCTTTGACTAAAAATCTTATTTTTTTGGTTAAACAAATTATTTCTTTATTTCTCTTACCGAAAATATGATAATCTTTTTACTTTCCAAATCCTTCTTTCGCATATCAATTGTCAACAAAAATAACCAACATGAGGGAGGATCTCCTCGAATCCATTTACCCCAGAAATCCTCCACGTCAGTCTCGAGAAGGAACACCTGAAAGATCAATATCTCACACAAATGATCAACGTGTAGACGAGCAGACTGTCAAGCAAGATGCTTTAAAACAATTGATTGCAGAACATGTGAACAAATGCTCTCCAAGATTTTGTTAGGGGATTTCCAACTGCACCACCAACTCCTCCCCCAAACAATGCTGCAACCATAGGAAATTCACGCTTGGGACTTGCCAATTCAGGAAGCGGGGGAACTCCAAACGAATCAGGTGATGGGAACTCAGGTACACCAAATAACTCTGATTTACAAATTTGGTACTAACTTTGTAGAAACAGATGAAAGAGAAAAACGACCGCATAGAACAAATACTGGGCATACCACCTGTGATTAAAGGAGTGGATATCGATAAATATCCACAACAACCTCGGAAGCCGAGCACGACCGCACTGCCCACTCCTAAGAAGTTCAAAATTCCTGAAAACCCAAAATATGATGGAATAACTGACCCACGAGATCACGTAAGTGCATTCACAACGGGCGTAAAAGGCAATGATTTGACCAAACAAGAGATTGAGTCAATTTTGGTCAAAAATTTGAAGAAACACTCACGAAAAGGGCATTAACATGGTATTCTCTTTTACCTGAAAATTCTATTGATTCTTTTGCTGAGATTACAGATTTATTCACAAAAACATATTTGGGAGCTCAAAAAGTCGAGAAAAGGGATGGAAGATATCTTTAAGGTAAAACAAGGAGATACATAGTTATTCAGGGAATTTGTGAATAGATTTCAACGTGAAAGAATGATGCTTCCACGAGTACCTAATAATTGGGCAGCCATGGCGTTCGTAATTAATTTAAATGAAAAGAGCTCAGAAGACACGAGAATGTAATGACCCAAAGGGCCATCTTGTGATTTAAGACTCTATTCCGCGCTCGTTAGCCTTAAAACCCTTATTTTTACTCACCTCGATTTGCGTGCACAGTCCGGGCGTCAATCCGGAAAGACTTTATGTGGAAATTTATGAAATAATAATTTTTGGGATTTAAAAGTAATTTTTAGTTGACTTTGGTCAACGTTTTGAGTAAACGGACCCAGACCCGTGTCCCGATGGTCCCGGAAGGTCTTTGGTAAAATATGGGACTTGGGTGTATGCCCGGAATCGAATTCCGAGGTCTCTAGCTCGAGAAATAAATTTTTGATGAAAATTGTAAGACTGAAATTCTAAGGATTTAAAAAAATTGATTAAAGTTTGATCTCATTGGTATCGGCCCCATATTTTGGTTTCGGAGCCCGGTACATATTCATTATAATGTCTGTGAAATTTGGTAAAAATCGGAGTTGATTTGACGTGATTCGAGCGTCCGGTAGAGAAGTTAGTAATTTTGAAATGCTCTTGAGAAGTTCATGAGTTTTGGTGCTAAATCCTGTTGCAGGCCTCAGATCTCGCAGATCAGGTATCGCAAATGCGAACATAGAATGGTTAGCAATTGCGAGGGTTTCATAGCAATTGCGATAAGAAGCCTGGGACAGCAGTTCTCGCATTTGCGATGTTACCTTCGCAATTGTGAAGTGAGTCTGGGAAAGGCAGGTTCGCAAATGCGAACATTCACTCGCATTTGCGAGGATCAGAGGTTGCAAATGTGACACTATTATCGCATTTGCGAAGGCAGCAGGAATGTGAAGGTCATCACATTTGCGATTGTTCCTTCGCATTTGCGAGCTTCGCATTTGCGAAGCTAAGGTCGCAATTGCAACATCTGTAGCTGAGTAAAAGGGGCTTAGACGGGATTTTTCACTCATTCTTCAAATTTTCAAAACCTAAACCTCAAGGGGTGATTTTCCAAAAGATCAATTCTTCCCCAAATCATAGGTAAGTGATTCTTAACTCTTTTCTTTCAATCTTTTACTTCTTTAAACAAGATTTCAACATAGAATCTAGGATTTTTATGGTGGAATTGAGGACTTTGGGTAGAAAACTAGGGATTTCGAAATATGGGGATTTAGACCTCAAATTGAGGTCAGATTCCAAAATCAATTGTATATTTGGGCTAGGGGTGAATGGGTAATCGGGTTTTGGTCCGAATTTCAGGTTTGGACCAAGCGAGATCGGGTGTTGACCTTGTTAACTTTTTCAAATATGAACTAAATTGAACCGTAGTTATGGGGGATGATTCCTAAGGCTTATGTTGAATCATTTGATTGGAAATTTGCTAGATATCGTGGACTCGGAGGCTAATTTTAAAGGCAAAGTTGTGATTAAGCAATAAGTGATAATTGGAGCGAGGTAAGTGTCGTGTCTAACTTTGGCTCGAGGTAATAAGTATTATGTGTTTATTTCCTACGTGTTTAGTTGTTGAATACGATGTATAGGTGAGGTGACAAGCATCTATGTGTTGTTGTTGGGTCATAGCATGCGAGTGAAATTCTATCCTTTGTGAATCTTGTAGGCTTAAATCCTATTATCCATGGTTATTGTTGTCAGTGGAATGTTGGGAGACTTATATCCGCTTCCACCAAAGTTGATAAATTTGTGAATATTGATTCAAGGTTGAGATGTTAGATTGTGAAATAAACCATTGATGAAATATTGATTTCTTTGTGAAACTTCTCTTTATCCGTTGTTATTGATTCTGTGAATTGTGAGGAGTAGTGTAAAGCACGAAGGGTGAAGACGTGCATGATTTACTTATATCGTAAGGAAGAGTGTAAGGCACGAAGGGTGATGCCGTGCTATGATATGAGAGTGATAAAGCACGAAGGATGATGCCGTGTATATTATGTGAGGTTTAATGCACGAAGGGTGATGCCGTGTATATTATGTGAGGTTTAATGCACGAAGGGTGATGATGTGTTGTTCTATTCATATATTGGTGAGGTTGAGAGTAAAAGCGTGAATGGTGATGCGATGCAGTTTTTCCTTTGTTGTCTTAATTTACTCCTTATATTTTGATCCCCCATTAAATGTCCCCTTCCTATTATTCCTGCTTTATTTATTGTTTACCGTTGTTGCCATTAGCATGATTATACTGTTCAGGTTTTATGTGGTGTCTTGCCCTAGCCTCGTCACTACTTCGTCGAGGTTAGGCTCGACACTTACTAGTACATGGGGTCGGTTGTACTGATGTTGCACTCTGCACTTTGTGTACGGATCCAGGTATCGGTCCAAGCTGCTTTTGAGATAGTAGTTGACTTCTGTGCAGGAGACCCGAGGTAGATCTACTGACGCCCGTAGATTCCTGGAGTCCCTTCCTTTATATTCATTTACTATTTTATTTAGTTCACAAACAGTTATACATTTTCCTTTCAGCCAAATACTTGTAGTAAATTCTTAGTAGTCCGTGAGTTGTGACTCCAGATCATGGGTAGTTGGACATCAGTATTATTGCGCAGTATTATTTCCCAAAATTTCGCTTCTTATTCGGTATCATGTGTTGAATTGTAGTGGATCTCCGTAAAGTTTTAAATGTTTTTATGTTGTAAACCTCTAATGTTGGCTTGCCTAGAAAGTGTAGCGTTAGGCGTCATCATGGTCCCGATGATAGGAAATCAGGTCGTGACAGAGAAGACTTAAGGAAATCTTACTAGAATTCCCTGCTACCACATGGAATGATGTATATAACAGGTACAACATCAAGCTGCAGATTGAAGAAGATATCATCACACAGTCGAGGGTTGATGAAAGAACAGATTCAAGGCGGTCATAGTCTGAAAAAAGATCCCGTAAAAACAGGTACGAGCCTTATATGGGACCCTCGGGGCGAGATTCACGGTCTAAGCTAGAAAATGTACGGTCTGACCCTAGATCAAGGCACAGAGATGCGGGATCATCATCCAAGCTCACAAAAGAATGAGATGCACATGATAGAGATACTAACATGAATGCAAGGATTGGTGATTACAGTTTCAATCAGCACTTCTGAGTTGTTAGATGTTCTATGGAGTATGGGAGATAAGGTGCAGTGGCCAAAGAAAATGAGATCAAACCCAAGTAGAAGAAATCCCGATTTCTGGTGCGAGTTTCATAACGACCATGGTCATAAAATAGTAGATTGCAGATTATTACAAGGTGAAGTAGAGCATTTGCTAAAGCAAAGTTATTTAACTGATTTGTTCAGCGAGAAAGGAAAGCAATCTTATATGAAAAATAGACAAGAACCTCCAAAACCTCCGTCTCCAAAAAGAACAGTTAACATGATAAGTGGAGGAGAAGAAGTCAATGGTGTAACATATACAGTTGTGAAAAAGATGTCCAAATTCATAGTGACCCATGGGAAGCAAATTCGCCAAGTTTTGGAGGAAGATAGTATAACAGTTGATGATGCGGATGCAGGTGGTTTGATAATCCCTCACAATGATGCGCTGGTAATATCTTTACTTATATATGATACTAATGTAAAACGAGTTTTGATTGATCCAGGTAGCTCCGTGAATATTATTCTTCTAAGAGTGGTGAATGAAATGCAAATGGGCAACAAGATAGTACCAAAAGAACGATCCTTATCTGGATTCGATAATTCAACCGTTATTACAAAAGGGGAGATAGTGCTTACCACATTTGCAGAAGTAGTTATCAAGGATACGAAATTCCAAGTAATAAACATGGACATGACTTATAATGTGATTCTTGGGAGGCCATGGATTTATGACATGGATGTTCTACCATCTACGTTACAACATGTCATTAAGTTTCCTTCACAATGAGGAATTCGAAAAATCCACGGAGATCAACAGGTTTCTAAAAATATCAATTCATTGGTGGATTCACACACGGCGAACGAAGATACGAATGAGAATCCCGTTGAAGATGTGGTAAATCAGATCTCAGTTGAAAATGGCTCAAGGCAAACAGATGTAGATTCCAGACCTGATGTCATTCAATAACCAGAGGAGGAAAAAAACATCAAAACAACGATTGAAGAACTCGGAGTTGTTATACTATTCGAGCAATGGCCAAACCGAAAAGTTTATATTGGAGCGAAGCTGAGCCCAGAAATGAGAGGTAAGTTAGTTGAATTTTTAAAAGCTAACACAGATTGCTTTGCTTCGTCGCATTCAGATATGACAGGTATACCTCCGGAGGTGATGACCCACAAACTGAATTAAGATCCATCGTACTTACTTGTTAATCAAAAGAAGAGAAAGCAAGGCTCTTTCAAAAATCAAGTGATTCAGGATGAGGTACAAAAACTCTTAAAAATCGGTTCAATATGGGAGGTAAAATACCTTAACTGGTTAGCTAATACTGTGGTAGTTCCAAAAAAGAATGTAAAATGGTGGGTTTGCATAGATTACACTAATTTAAATAAACCTTTCCCGAAAGATTCATTCCCTTTACCACATATAGATCAATTGATTGATTCTACCGCAGGTCATGAGCTGTTTAGTTTTTTAGATGCATATTTAGGTTATAATCAAATAAAGATGGATCCCCTATATGAGGAATAAACTTCGTTTATTACAGACATGGGGACTTATTGTTTCAAAGTTATTCTCTTTGGTTTGAAAAAATCTAGGGCCATGTATCAAAGATTGGTGACCAAGATATTTCAAGAACACCTGGGAAAGACCATGGAAGTCTATATCGATGGTATGCTAGTCAAATCTGCACGAGCAGGACATCACTTTCAACACCTTTCAAGCACCTTTGAAATTCTCAGTAAAGATAATATGAAATTAAATCCAGAAAAATGTGCCTTCGGCATGACTTCAGGTAATTTTTAGGTTTTTTTGTATCTAACAGAGGTATTGAAGTGAACCCTCCGCAGATCAAAGCCATTGAAGAAATTCCAGACATACTCACGATCAAAAAATAGGTACAAAGGCTGACATGAAGAATAGATACTTTGGGAAGATTTATTTCCAAATCTTCGAAGAAGAGTTTTAAATTCTTTTCAGTATTGAAAAAGCAAAATCAGTTTGAGTGGACCGATGAATGTCAACAAGCTCTCAAAAATTTAAAAGCATATTTGTCAAATCCACCCTTTCTGGTTAAACCAAAGGATGGAGAAAGGCTACTCGTCTATCTCGCAGTATCTGAAATGGCGGTAAGTGCGGTTTTAGTACGAGAAGATAAAGGTAAAAAATCTCCAATTTATTATGTTAGTAAATCTTTGTTAGATGCTGAGACTCGATATCTTCACTTAGAAAAAACTTGCTTTAATTAGTTATGGCATCTAGAAAGTTGAAACCTTATTTTCAATGTCATCATATCTATGTAGCAACTGCTTATCCTCTAAGGAATATACTACATAAACAAGAATTGTCAGGAAGGTTAGCTAAATGAGCTATAGAACTCATCGAATATGATATCATGTACCAACCTATAACTGTGATAAAATCACAAATTTTAGCAGATTTCAGCACAGAAATAGTTCCTGAAGCAGAAAAGGAACTACAGGTATTCACCGAATCTAATCCAGATACATGGTCTCTATTTACTGATGGCTCCTCGAATGTTAAATGAGCAAGTTTAGGTATTATTTTAATCTCACCTTCGGGAGAAAGTATAAGACAAGCAATAAAATGATATCCCATTACTAACAATGAATCAGAGTATGAGACTGTGATTGCAGGTTTGGAACTGGCACGAGAGTTGTAATTAAAAGTGATTCCTAACTGGTAGTTAACTAGATGCAGGGGACTTATATAGCTAAAAAGGCACGAATACAAAAATATTTGGAAAATGCACGAAAATTAATAAGATAATTTCGATCATGGAAAATTGTGCAAATACTCAGGGAGGAGAATGCGGAAGCAGATGCACTAGCTAATCTCATGTCAGTTGCGGAAATAACAAATGCAGAAAATGCTATTATAATACATTTATTTCATTGCTATTATAATACATTTATTTCATTCAGCACTCGACCAAGATAAAAATGAGGTAAATTTCAATAATTTAACTTGGGATTGGAGAAATGAATTTGTTAATTTTCTGCAGTATGGAACCTTGGCTGAAGACAAGAAGGAGTCTCAGTTACTTCGACGAAAAGCTGCTTGTTACTACTTAATTCGTGGAAACCTATACCGAAAGATGTTCGAAAGACCTTTAGCAAGATACCTCGGACCTGATCAGATAGAATATGCGATGAGAGAAGTACACGAAGGACATTGTGGAAATCAAGCAGGAGGAAGATCCTTGGTAAAAACTTTAATAAGAGCAGGATACTACTGGCCAAATATGGAATAAGATGCAGAAAGTTTTGTGGCAAAGTGTGATAAATGCCAACGATATGGCAATAACATGCATCGCCCAGCTGATCTATTACATCCGATTATTTCCCCATGGCCATTCATGAAGTGGGGGATGGATATCGTGAGACCATTGCCACAAGCTAAAGGAAAGATACGGTTTTTGTTAGTATTAGCATATTATTTTTCCAAATGGGTAGAGGCAAGAGTCTTCAAACAGGTACGAGAAAAAGAAGTTATGGAATTTATTTGACGAAACATTATATGCCGATTCGGAGTGCCAAGAGAAATCGTATGTGATAATGGCCCACAGTTCATAGGCACGAATGTCACAGAATTTTTTCAGAGTTGGTAGATTAAACGAATAACTTCCTCACCTTACCACCTTGTGGACAATGGACAAGTTGAACCAATAAACAAGGTTATTATTAATAATTTGAAGAAGAGATTAGAATAATTAAAAGGCAAGTGGCTCGAGGTTCTACCAGGAGTATTATGGGCTTATCGGACGACAACAAAAACAGGCACGGGAGAGACTACATTTTCACTCGTTTATGGTGCTGAAGCTTTAATTCCAGTTGAAATAGGTGAGCCAAGTACGATATTTACATAGGCAACTGAGGAATTAAATGGTGAAGAAATACGAATGAATTTAGATTTACTTGAAGAGAAGAGAGAAGCGGCTCTAATAATAATAGAAGCTCAGAAGCAAATTAATGAGCGATACTACAACAAGAAATCTCATCTCAGATACTTCAAAATTGGAGACTTCGTCCTCAAAATGATTTTTCAATCAACAAAACAGCTGGTGACGGAAAGTTGAGTCCAAATTGGGAAGGTCCTTACAGGATTCGAAGCATTGCTGGAAAGGGTGCATATGAGTTAGAAACCATGGAAAGCAAGGCACTACCCTCGAATTGGAGTGTTTTTCATTTAACGAAGTATTACTTCTAGGCAAAGGAAATAACCACGGGCAGGTATCGCTCATCTATGATTTTATTTTGTTATTTTAAATTGTACTAACAATTTTAGATGATAGGAAAAAAGCTAGCTCGTACCAAATGATGATATTAGACGCGAAATACACAATTATTCCCGATCTAGGTTACAACCTTTTTGATGGAAATAAAAGGGTTAAGCAGTCATTATCTAAATGTATACCTCCCAGTTCCGTGTGTATTTTACTTTTCAGTAAATGGACCAAATAGAAGGAACAATCAAGTGCTCGAGATTTCATACTTCAAAGCTCTAACACTTGGGGGACTATATGAAGGCAAAGAAGACAAAAAGTCAGACTCAAGCCTGAACCGGCCTAAGAGTCAAAAGTCAAGAGTTAATCAAGAGCCAAAAAAAAACAAGCATGAGTCAAAAACCTTTGAAGTAACTCGCAGAAAGGATACAAGATGGACACAAAAAGTTATTCCAAGTTCCTACGAGTTTTTAGGTTAAGGGCAATAATTAGTCACGGGCAACTAGATAGACTCCAAATTTTAAAATCTGTTACAAAGAAAACAGTTATGAAAGAGTTGTAGATGTTGTACAAAAATTTATTTGTATACATGAAGAGTGTTGTATAAATTTTAAAGTTCAATGCATGAAACTTCCTCAAATTATTCCTTTTTCTACTTCTTTCATATATTTACACCAATATAAAGTTGAGACGTCTTCTTCATTAGTGTCGTTTATAAAAGGGATTTTTATAAAAATTTGTGTCAATCAAAATCACAAAATATTAAAGCATTTTTAAATGAATGTGTTAAAAACCAAAGAGTGAGACAAAAACTCAACATCAAAATAAGCGGAGGTTTATATATTAAACTTGTCCAAAACTAAGGTACGTGTTTGTTGTCAAACCCCAAAACAAGCTAGGGGTAAACTAACATCCATTCCAAAAAAGAAAAGAAAAACTTCCCATCAAAAATTTCCAAATAAAACTAAGTTATAAAAAACACAAAGGGGAAGTATCCAAGGTGGCATCATTCACTGGTACATCAGCAACGGGAGAAGATTCAGCTTGGGGATAAGGAGCTTGAACACTAATTTCACCATGAATAGGATCATCACCTTCGGGAACATCGACCTCAGGTGAGGAAAATCCTTGACTTTGCTGAGTTTTTTCAATTATTTCTTTAGCTTTTGCGATCTCAGCATTCATGTCAAAGCCTTCCTGGCTAGCCTCCATCAACGTCTCGAGGCGAGTATTCAAAAATCCCAACTGACGTCAAGTGACAGCTTATCTTCAAGAGCTTCATAATCTTTCTCCCACTGATCAATCTCGGCCTTCAGCTCTTCTTTGTCAACTTTAGAAGCATCATAGGCAGTCTT
The DNA here is from genome assembly GCA_005239525.1 of Nicotiana knightiana. Classification (NCBI taxonomy): domain Eukaryota; kingdom Viridiplantae; phylum Streptophyta; class Magnoliopsida; order Solanales; family Solanaceae; genus Nicotiana; species Nicotiana knightiana. Next base: position 43,350 of record ML417523.1, read on the forward strand.
CAAAGGAGCGAGAGAACTCTCCAAGAACTTGATCTTATCAGAAGAGTAACGGAGATCTTCTTGAGTTTGTGTAAGTGATTGAACTAACTCTCCAGCATAAGTCTCTTTCTGGTTAAGAAGTTCCTTCAAACCCCTTATTTCTTCAGTGGCTTTCAAACGATGCTCAACAAATGAAGACACAAGGATATCCTTGTCTTTTCCAACTTGGCTTGAAGAAGCCTTTTCAATCGCTAACTCAGCGGCAACCATCTTATGCTCTAAGGCATTCTTCTTCTCAGCCAGTACTTCCTTCTCCAGTTAAAGACCCTCAAATTGCTCCCTCCAGTTGTCAACTTTGGTACGGGAGTCAGTGACTTCTTGCTTGGTATGAAAAATCCTTTTCATAAGTTCCGTTCCTATCAAATTGATCTACAAATGAAAAGAAGTGAGTTATGGTTGAATAAAAAATAAGGAAAATAGAAGTAAAGTTAAAACTCAAACCTTCAGAGATGAATGAACAATATCATTCAACCAAGTCAATGAGTTGTGACTCTCCAAATTTGCCTTCTCTACTGGATCAAGCAAAGGTTTCAACCATACATCAGCTTGGCTAGATTGTTTTACCAAGTTCCCACTCTCAGGAACATCAACGATAATTTTCTTCATCGCTTTATTGCTACTAGAAGGTTCAACTTCTGTATGAGAAGTAGTAGCAATTGGAATGGCAGAGGAGGTGGAAGCAGTTACGGGGGTAGCAGTAGCAGCAACTTTAGGAAGGGAAGCTTGAGAAAGAACGGGGAATGACACTGAAGCGAGAGGAAACTCCTCAGAAATGGGGCCAAAGTCTTCATCACTATCAAAGCCACGAGTAAACAACTGTTCAGTAGAATCACGGGGAGGAATATTCATTTCTTCATCGAATCAATAATGGAGCACTTTCGGGCTCATCCAAAATCTTGGAAGGGATTGAACTCAAATGAGGGGTAGCTTCATCGTCAGAAATAACGCGCCTCCTAACTCGGGGTCCGTGCACTAAAGATCCCTCTTCCGGTTCCTCTTCACCTTCAGAGCCACGAGATCCATCAACTTTTCTTTTTGAATAAGAGCTCAAAATTCTCTCTTGAGCAAGAGACACAAAAAGTCTTATAGAAGAAATAGACGTGGGACTGACACCACGAATAGGAAATTCTAGCAAAAGAAATAAGTTTGGTAAGAAACTTTTAAGCTAACACAAGAGAAGGAAAGAAATTAAATGGGAAAAGTACTGTGTGTTTTGACTTTCCAACCAAACCTCTAAAAGAGGTATTTCCAAGATCTTCTCTCCATAGGGGAAACTGATAATAACTTTTCTACCCAAACACGGAAGTTAGGAATCTCCTAGAAAACTTCTATGGTTGCTTAAAAAGTAGACACGAGAATATGAGTTTCATTTTTCAAGAAAGGAAAAAGATAAGGGAAAATACTTACGTGCAAAATTCTACTTTTCTAAAAAGGGAATATTCTCTTCACCCACCAAAGCACTTGTGGGAGCATCAATAAAGAGAGCATACTAGCCACGATCTCTATCATCCTCGGGGCTAACCAATACCCTCTTGCTTTTTGCCACAAGTGAAAAAACCTCTTCACGAAATAATTTAGGGGAATAAAGATGAAACAAGTGATGAAAGGTAAAAGACAGGGAAGCCAAGTTAGATAAATAACGAAGGCATACAACAGTACTCAAAACAATGGGACCAATTTGTCCTAGGCATGAGTTAAAGAAGCGGTAGAATTCGATAATTACTGGGTCAATGGGTGGTCTAAATCCTAAAGTGAAAGGATATGTATAAATAAAGGAATAACCAGCTTGTTATGAGGTTATTCTTTGGTTTGAACCAGGAGCTAAACTGGGAAGTCAGGTTTCCAGTTGCATTCTCTTCGAACAAGAGAAATTAAACCAGTGGTGATTTGAGTAGGATAAAGATCGGCACGATCATGGGAGGCTAAAGAAGAAACTTGATTTCTTATGGTTTCTCGATTAGATGAGAAAGAAAATTCCAAAAATTCATTTACCAAGTTCGATAAGGTTTAATCGTTTCCAAATTCATCAATAAAGTTACAAGTATGGAAAATAAAACATGCTTTTGGGTCCTAGACTACCCGGACATAAGCATAATAGTAGCTATGCACAGACTCCCGTCACCTCGTGCGTACGTAGCCCCCACAAATAGCAGCACATATTTAATTATTTCAACTATGGGGACAATTACCTCTTACAAGGTTAGAAAGGAGACTTACCTCACTCTGAAGATTCATAATCGGACTCCGAGCCCTTTCGACGGCTCAAATTGATGCACCACGCCCAAAACTATCCAAATAACGGGCAAACCAATGAAAATGTACTCTAATACTTACAATTCAATTTATATAAATTCCCAACTCCGCTCGGAGTTTTCAAAGATAAACTTTACCCATAGCCTCACTAACTCAAATATATAATTTACTCTAAATTCCATGCCCAAATTCGTGGTAAAAATCAAAAATACAAATTCTAGGTCTTTCCACCAAAACCCCAAATTTCTACTAATTTCCATGACCAAATCTATATACAAATCTTGTATTTAATTTGAAATGAGTAGAAACAACTTACCTTGACATAGATGACGAAAATCCCCACTTGAATCTCTCCAAAAATTGCCCAACCAAGAGAAAAATGAAGAGAAAGGCCAAATCCCTTCTTTAAAAGACACTGCCCAGCGATCCCTCGCACCTGCGGCCACTTGACCGCTTCTGCGGTCCAGGGCTCCTGGCCCATTCCCGCTTCTGCGCTTACAAATGCGCAGGTGCGGTCTCGCTTCTGTGGCAAGCCAACCGCATCTGCGGTCCCAGCCTAGCCAGCCACCTTCGCTTCTGCGGTACCATGGCCGCTTCTACGGCTCCGAACTTGCGGCCAAGGCCTCGCAGGTGCGGTCACACCAGATGACAGCAGTCCTCAACCTTTCTCAAATTCCAAATTTGATCCGTTAACCACCCGGAATCCACCCGAGGCCCCCTAGGACCCCGTCCAATCACACAAACCAGTTCCAAAACACGATGCGGACCTGCTCAAGGCCTCAAATCACATCAAATAGCATCGAAACAATGGATCCCAACTCAATTAAATCTTTATGAACTTTGAAATTTCCAACTTCTACATTCGATGTCGAAACCTATCAAATCACGTCTGATTGATCCCAAATTTTGCATACATGCCACATTCAACATTAAGGACCTACCACAACCTCCGGAATCGGAATCCAACCCCGATATCAAAATTTCCACTTCTGGTTGGACTTCTTAAAAACTTCAAATTTCTAACTTTAGCCAAATAACTCCAAAATGACCTACAGAACTCCGAATTCACTTCCGATCGCGCTCCTAACACCTGAATCACCATACGGAGCTATTCCCAGACTCGGAATCCCAAACGTACATTAATAACACTAAAATGTACTTTAACCCAGACTTATGAAATTTCTTCCAAAATACTAACTTCCACAATATGTGCCGAAACGCTCCCGGGTCATCCAAAACCCGCTCCGAACATACGCCTAAGACCGAAATTATCATAAGAACCTGCTGGAACCTTCTAATCCTGACTCTGAGGTTGTTTACTCAAAAATCCAATCTTAGTCAATTCTTCCAACTTAAGGATTCCGAAATGAGAACTTTCTTTCCAATTCAACTCCGAACTTCCCGAAATTCAGTTCCGACCACGCCTACAAGTCATAATAAATGAAATGAAGCTGCTCATGGCCTTAAACCGCCAAACGACACGCTAGAGCTCAAAACTACTGGTCGGGTCGTTACATTCTCTCCCACTTAAACATATGTTCGTCCTCGAACGTGTTATGAACTGCTTTGGAGTTGTCTGAAATCACTGTTCAACCCTTCGTGCACCTACATGTGCTACCACCACTCAGTTGATCACATTAGCTCGATCAAATCCATAGATATCCTCTTTTACTTAGGCAATCAGCTCAGAACTCAGTTCCAACACCCGAAATCCTCTGCTAGGCCTGTTTCCAATATATGAACACCGAATTAATCACTACACGAGGTACCAAAATATGATTGCATGCCTCCGTTGAATTAGCACCATACATCACATAACTCATCATTTAACCATAACGACATTCCCTGACCTTAATAGCCAAAATTCTACGAATCTAATGCTCCCAATGCACCTCATGACTTATGTATAGGTACTTCTATAACGCTTACGATACCACTGCAACAGAGGAGATGTGTAGAAATTTATACCCAACTGCAAAGTCAACAAATCATTGAATCTCTTCTCTTGACTAATATCATCACCTCATTACGAACAAAATAATGGTGTTTGTCCTTTAATATACTTCACATAATCTTATCGCATTGATCCTTGATCCAATAATCTCGTCTCACCCAATATGAACTGCTCAGACAACAAGTCACCCCAGACATGACCAACAGCCTCACATGATGCCACCATGCGCCAATAGGCCACAATTCGAACATGATACATAAGGAAATGACTCAGGAAGGGACTACTTGACTCACGCAACTAATATGAAATTTCCTCAGAAAATTGGAAGTAAAATACAAGGAAAATAAATATAGGGATCCGTACTCAACATCACACTGTTGCAGCGCGCAACCTGATCCAAATAATAAAAATACACATAAGGAGTTACAGACCGAGCTAAATTGCTCATTACCACAAAATATTGAATATCAGTCACAAGCACGCTAAGTGCATAATACCCTCCTAAGGAGACTGATAGATCCATACGCTACACAACTCAAGCACAGCTGAGGTGCGATATATAATCTGACTCTCAAAAGCTATCTTGCTCACATAACATCATCACTACGCGGAATCTCAACACATAGAAAACTATCAAGCCGTTTCACATCTCACACGGAACAACATAATATTTCATGAAATGGACGAAGATGGAACAACATCTAATGTTCTAATATCCCTCCGAGAGAAGCGTCATACTGAAACGAACCCCTCTGACTCGCATGGAGCCCATAATCATATTCAAATCCATTCACAACTTTCGAGTCAATTCCGCTCGCATTGAACTAGGCTAATAGCCTTACCTGGGTCCATAATAACCCACTCTTCTTCATGAAGCGCAAGAACAACCATCATAGGCAGGGAAAAACCCCTACATCCGCAACCAAAATGAACCAAGCGCCCTCCAGGCATAAGCTCTCAAATAAATAATATTATACTTCTTTAGACTTGGTCTAAATCTTCAATCAATTAAGTGACTACATGTCACACTCATATGATCTTCCCGTGGTCATGCTCCCACGACCTTCCACACAAGGTAACAAGTCTGCACATCCACACCACCGATCACACTAATGTTGTAAAGCCAACCAAGAAATCTGCAACCAGAACGCATAGCCTCTTACACAACCACCGATCTCAGGTGATGCCGAAGACAATACACGCTTGCCCTAAACGTCTAAATCCCTTTCCTTGCTCATCCGAGATTGCGACATCCTTGTCAACACCAATCCGAAACCTTGGTCCTTACTTACAAATTTCATTCTGTTCACCGCACCTAACGTGCCAATATGAAATCGCACATGAATCTCGTCCTAACTCCCGAACCACTAATAGGGTAAACACTTCATAACATAAAACCTTTTATTTACCCAATTCAAGAGAACCGTAACAACACACGAGTGAATTCTCATAATCACAAGACATGCAAATCCTCAAGTAATAGTCTACACCACCATAATCCTTTCGAGATCCGCCTACACAGAACATGCCCAAAATACGTGGATATTTCCAAATAAAATAGATTACAGCGGCTATCAAACCCCGCACGTACCGTCACAAATCACATGCATAACCTGATCACGCGGAAGGAATTGAACACTGCTATCAATATGATATTTCAACCACGGCTAACCAATCTAACTTCTTCTACTGTATCCTTAAATTGGCTTAGAACTAATGACGACTCCAGTCTACTCATAATCAACTCAATTCGCACTCATCCTGAGTGACCCCATTCCACGAAACCATATTGTCCACAAACCTATGAACTGTCTCATGCCCTCCTCTCACGCATATTCACATCTTCGACCGGTATACCCATTCTGATAACCCTTCTACGAACTCGAAGTCATCTTCTCCTTTTTCCTCCAAATGCTACTTTACACGCCGAAGATAACATAGAACACTCCACCCATATTCTCTTTCTCAAAATTCTACTGCGAAAGCTTGATTCTTAACCATACCGTGTGATTGAAATCCTTAGACACCACATTCTAACCTTTCGATCTACTAGGACCGTTGTTGAGATTCACCCACTCTGGCTTGGTCCCGAATATAATCAACTCCACGGCTTTGCTGGTACCTGAACACCCATCTTGAATAAGCACCCGACTGAATCACTTCCCTTGCAAATTACCTCTGTACTAAGCATAATCCTGAATCTTTCCAAAGCCTAAACATGATTCCATAAGGCCAACCTTTTCACACATTTATCAAATCCTATGCTCGATTACTACTCATGTATTCTCCCCTTAGCTGTAACAACCCCACTAATATGCCGATAACCAGAATATTTGCCCGTAGATACCCATGCAATCCAATCGTAGGCGGTGGGACTCTCCCACTTAGCCTGAAGCCGCTATTACACAAATCTGAAACTCACCAAGAATCTTCCTTCATTATTGACATGATCTTGCATAAACAACTCGCCAAATTCCTTGAAATCCTTCCGTTAGCATTTCACAAACACACTAAGTCACTAACCACATTCTCATATCCGACCTCTTGCTGAATTGTCAGCAAAAGCCCTCGCGAAAACTCCGCCAGCCACACAACCACTGACTTGCTCACAGAAGATAACCCACCTGCAAAAATTACCAACTGACACCTTCCAACGACGTTGTACTACACAATCATTACAACATCAATACCCCATCCTACGCTCGTCCTCATTTACCAACTTTACCAGTCTGTCCGCTCCTCATGGACATCTACTAAATGCGCGACAATATCTTCTAATTCAAGCCATATTGCATCCTTCTTCATACCAAGCATCTCTTTCCTGCTGCATCCCATCTCCCGTCGTAGTAGCCAACATTTCAATTTAAGCCCGTGGACCCAACCACCGTCCACTAAAATTCTCAAATCGGTCCAAACTTCTCCTCAGGATGTACAACTATCTTACCACAGAACTTATATGCTACGCTGCCACTCTCCCACTTTGGTCAAACTCACTCATTTAAGCAACTGCTCGACTTCCGCTTCTTACACCTGGCCTTCTAGAAATTTAACCATTGCCTGGCACTTCTCACATATCCTTCCTCATCTTTTTCTGCCCAACTACAGCCTCAAACCAATACCCATGCCTGCAGCACTTGAACCGATATATCACTACCAACCGTAACCCTTTTCGAAGATCCCCCTTCCCGAGCCATCAACATTAGAAATCCCTATTCAATCCTGAACCACCGCACATCACGATCTCCGACAGCCGCTCCTTCAATACCATCTCACCATATCCTACCCCAAGGCGAATTGCAAAGGGTCATAACACCGAAGAACTTAACACATTCAATCGAGGATGACGACGCCACGTCGCAGATGAAAATTCTACCACACTTGAAAACACCGAGTCTCATCACTCTATTAATCCAAACCTGATCATTTATAGTCCATCTTTCTTTCCTCCGCTGGGAATAAAAATACTGAAATCTCGGAATCACGCTCTGTGAAGACCTCCTTTCAAGTAATTCATTGCCCCGACATATGGGCAAGCATCCTATAATCACATCAATACCGTGTGATGACCAATCATAAGCATCATAACAACCTGAGCATAGCGTCAAAGCTCTCAGAAATACAACTACTGAGCTGAAACAACATAATATCCTTCAACAAAGAAATGACAGTAGCCCCAACCAACTAGGCATGGAAAATAATCACGCACCATATCTGTAGTACCATCACAATTCCTCAAATTTTCGATTCATTACAAGCGCTTCGCGTCGCTTAAGGTTGAGTAAGAAGAAACGTAGGCATAAACCTCAAAGGAATAAAATCGCACAATGAGGAATCAAGAAGGGAAGTGCTCCTAACAGCCCTGTAGCCTCTCGAAGATAAGTACAGACGTCTCCGTACCGATCCACAAGACTCTACTAGACTTGATCATGACTCGTGAAACCTAAGGGAACCTAGTGCTCTGATACCACGTTGTCACGACCCAAATCCAATAAAGGTCGTGATGGCGCCGGACACCACAGTCAGGAAAGCCAACACTCATTAGTTAATTAAGTTCCTATTTTATTATTTTGAAATCGTTACTTTTCATTTCATTATATGAAAATTGATAAAAAAAATATACTGAGTAAATAACAAGGTTTTAACACTTCAATTAACAAGTACATCCCAAAAATCATCCTAGAACCCAGTATCACAAGTGCATGAGCAACTTCTAGGAAAAAAATCAAATGAAATACAATAACCATATGAATGGGACAGTAAAAAAAGTATAACTCAATACTCTGAAGGAGACTCTGCTGGCTGCGGGTCGTCTCGAGAGGTGAAGCTCACCTAAGTCCCCATATCCACCATGCCATGGTGCCAAGCGGGACCACTAAATATACAGGTACCTGTGCAACAAAATGCACAGCAAGTGTAGTATGAATACGAAAACAACGTGTACTCAGTAAGTATCCCGCCTAACCTCGAAGAGGTAGTGACGAGAGGTCGAATTTGACACTTGCTAGAGGTCAATTTTAATAAAATCAAGAGTGACACTGAGCATGGATATCATACATAATTAACAAATAGTGATAGGAAATAACAACTTCTTCCACATTTACAAACTTTAAATCTTCGTCATTTCAGCTGACAACTTATAATTCAAGGCCAGTAAACAGTTAAAAAAATCTCAGAAAGTACTCAGCAAATATCATGCGCAAGAAATGTCGAGGGTCGAACGGCTAGAACCAATGAAAATGTAAATTGTGCACTGCCGAAGGGTCGAACTACTCGAAGCATAGATGCATCTATTACCCCGCTCGTGAATCGATACGCGGTCATATATAAATAATAGTGTTACCCTGCTCGCGAATCATACATGCGAATCAAGTACTCATAGATACACACATTCACACAATAAATTCACATTTTATCAGGAAAACAATCACCCAAGGAGGTGATAAAATTCTCTTTTAATGGACGCGAAGATAGTATTTAAATCTTTTCCAGAAATTCATTTACCAATTTCGATAAGGTTTAATCGTTTCCAAATTCATCAATAAAGTTACAAGTATGGAAAATAAAAAATGCTTTGGGTCCTAGACTACCCGGACATAAGCATAATAGTAGCTACGCACGGACTCGCGTCACCTCGTGCGTACGTAGCCCCCACAAATAGCAGCACATATTTAATTATTTCACCTATGGGGACAATTCCCTCTTACAAGGTTAGAAAGGAGACTTACCTCGCTCTAAAGATTCATAACCGGCCTCTGAGCCCTTCCGACGGCTCAAATTAATGCACCACGCCCAAAACTATCCAAATAACGGGCAAATCAATGAAAATGTACTCTAATACTTATAACAATTCAATTTATATAAATTCCCAACACCGCTCGAAAAGTCGACAAAATTACCCTCGGGCCCACGTGCCCGAATTTCGAAATTTTCAAAGATAAACTTTACCTATAGCCTCACTAACTCAAATATATAATTTACTCTAAATTCCATGCCCAAATTCGTGGTAAAAATCAAAAATACAAATTCTAGATCTTTCCACCAAAACCCCAAATTTCTACTAATTTCCATGACCAAATCTATATACAAATCTTGTATTTAATTTGAAATGAGTAGAAACAACTTACCTTGACATAGATGACGAAAATCCCCACTTGAAGCTCTCCAAAAATCGCCCAACCAAGAGAAAAATGAAGAGAAATAGCCAACTCCCTTCTTTAAAAGACACTGCCCAGCGATCCCTCGCACCTGCGGTCACTTGACCGCTTCTGCGTTCCAGGGCTCCTGGCCCATTCCCACTTCTGCGCTTACAAATCCGCAGGTGCGGTCTCGCTTTGGCGGCGAGCTAACCGCATCTGCGGTCCCAGCTAGCCAGCCACCTTCATTTTTGCGGCACCATAGCCGCTTCTGCGGCTCCGCACCTGTGGCCAAAGCCCCGCAGGTGCGGTCACACTAGATGAAATCACTCCTCATCCTTTCTCAAATTCCAAATTTGATCTGTTAACCTACCGGAATCCACCCGAGGCCCCCCAGGACCCAGTCCAATCACACCAACAAAATCCAAAACACAATGCGGACCTGATCGAGGCCTCAAATCACATCAAATAACATCGAAACAATGGATCGCAACTCAATTAAATCTTTATGAACTTTGAAATTTTCAACTTCTACATTCGATGCTGAACCGTATCAAATCACATCCGATTGATCCCAAATTTTGCACACAGGTCACGTTCAACATTACAGACCTACCATAACTTCCGAAATCGGAATTCGACCCCGATATCAAAAATTTCCACTTCCGGTCAGACTTCTTAAAAACTTTAAATTTCTAACTTTAGCCAAATAACTCCAAAATGACCTACGGACCTCCGAATTCACTTCTGATCGCGCTCCTAACACCAAAATCACCATACGGAGCTACTCCCAGACTCCGAATCCCAAACGGACATCAATGACACTGAAATGCACTTCAACCCAGACTTATGAAATTTCTTTCAAAATACTAACTTCCACAATATGCGCCGAAATGCTCCCGGGTCATCCAAAACCCGCTCCGAACATACCACTAAGTTCGAAATCATCATACGAACCTTCTGGAACCTTCAAATCCTGATTCTGAGGTCGTTTACTCAAAAATCCAATCTTAGTCAATTATTTCAACTTAAGGCTTCCGAAATGAGAACTTTCATTCCAATTCGACTCCGAACTTCCTGAAATTCAGTTCCGACCATGCCTACAAGTCATAATACCTGAAATGAAGTTGCTCATGGCCTTAAATCGCCAAATGACGCGCTAGAGCTCAAAATGACCGGTCGGGTCGTTACAGGCTATTGGTTCACGTATAGGTTTACTTGATTCCCTATTTCTAGAAGAAGATCTAGGGGTTAAAGAAGCCCTAGGTTTAGAAGGGGAAAGAGTGGGAATAGTGGTTTGAGATGAAGAACTATGGTTGGACAGCGAACCTAAACTACGAAGTCTGCCTCCTCTTCTACTTCTAACAGGAGTAAATGAAGGAGAAAGTTCATCAACAATTATAACTTTGCGAGGATCGGGAGTTGATGAAGACATGATTGTATAAGAAAATAACAGAGGAATATGTGTCAAAGAGAGAAGGAAGAATGAAGAAGAAGTGTACTCTAGAATGAAGGTTTCATAAAACCTAAGAAATATGAAGTATTTATAAGGAAAAGTTACCATCATATAAAGTAGGTCATGATGAAGTGTCATAAAGAGACTCTCACTTCGTGACTGACACAACCACAGAAAAGCACTAAAAACGCTGAGAAACACAGAACCAATCATCAAAAGCCACATGGCATATGCATTAAATAGAAGTGACATGCGACACATTGATTCTGAAGAAAACACAATGATGTTTGGGAAACGGCGGCAAAGAATTCCGGCCATAAATACTTACCACTTCCCGAATATTCAATTGTAGAATATTCAGAAAGTGGGGGGACTATCTGTATTGGTGGTAAATAAGTGATACACATGGAATTGTATTGAGCTGACAGAGCATGATACGTGGAACAATGAGGAAATGACAACTGACATATTTCATTTAAAAGATGTATGAAGCACGAGAAGTACAGGGCAAACACCCACGAAACGATAAAGAACAAACGTTCAAACCTAAACAGCTACTGAAGAGGCTCGAGCGGAACAAATCAAGACTAGAAAGAGAGAAGATTCACAAACCTACAATTAATGAGAAGGAGAATCAATATTGTTACAAAATCCTTACATACAGTTACGATTACCAATCATAATGGGCAATTAATGTCATTAAAGCTCATAATAATTCCACCATAAATAGGAGGAAACGTTATATTTGTAAACTCCTATATAAGGAGAGAGAATCTCATTTGTAAACACAAGTTCTGAGTACTATTGAAATATATTCATTTTCTCTTGTTTATTCAATGCAATCAATTATTCTTTTTTTTTAGTTACTTTCTGTTAATTTTATTTCCTTTTAAGCGAATTATTGAGGAAGTAAGAAATTATTTGGTTATTAGTAACCCGATTTCTTCTAAAAATAGGTTTTGACTAAAAATCTTATTTTTTGGTTAAACGGAGTTGTCATATACTTCCTATCTCTATACATTCTTTTAAAAAAGAAATTTTTTTCCATTGGTTGATGTATAAAAAACGAACTTATTTCACCTAAATCGTACATTCTCATATGTGTCGCAACTATGAATATTCTAACAATGACGAATCAAATAAGAATTTGATAAGTGAAATTCGCTCGTAACAACTGAATATGACTTTTTGAGTTCCGATACGCAGCGTCTTCCTCCTGAAATACTTATCTATCAGGATCAAGATGGTTGTGAGATCGCAAGTCAAAGGACAAATGGAGCCTAACATTTTACATTTGTTTACTATTATTAATTTCTTTGATGTGCGATTTTCAACTCCATAATACTGTCATTAATTATTCCTCATCCGTACCATAGATTTGACATTTGGAGATATTGAGCCATAGTTCTTTATCTAAATCATGAAATGAATTCATACTATAGGTTTCAGCTTTGAATGTTACATGATGAGACATTCACAAAAAATAGTGAGAAAAGGATTTATAGCACAAGGAGATGAATTGCATTAACTATTACTTTCAGTTTGTTGTACCAAATTACATGTTGTAGGTAACCCTAGTATAAAGCTCAGTCCTCTCTGGCATTTCATACTCGGGAAATCTTAATTAGAAGCCGTGTGTGTGGGGAGAGACTGGAACTTGGTCATCATTAATTTTCTATCGCAGAAGGAGAGTGATGTTAGGCCAAAATGTTATACTTTTAGTATATTACTCGCCTTACATGTTATTAGTTTAGTGATTAACAGTGTGACGTGTGAGCTAAATTATATTGTTTTATGTGTAGAAGAATAGGAAGACAAAGACGAGTGGAGGTTGCACAAAAAGAGGATGTTTGTAGAGCAAAATTCGACCTAAAGAAGACGTTTTTGGAGAGGGGATTCGACTCAAGGAGGCAAGAACACGCTAGGAGCAAGGCGAAGAATTTTTCTATGATTTTTTCACTTACTTCTTCCTATTTTCATTATTGGTTAAAAATTCTAGTATTGTACTTTTGCATATTTTTATGAATAGCTAATTTGTTATATAGGGTTTTGATGAAACCTTTTGTAGGATGAATTATTATTACGTTTTTATATAATTGAGTCGTTGGATTTCTCTACTTGTTCAACTACGTGTTTATTGTTGTTGATTGAATGGATATCAATTGACTGTGTCTATCTAGTGTGTATATTGCTTGAGAGAGAGTACATATTTAGGTAGTTGTTGAACAACATCACTCCTAACATATGTGAGAGATCAATACGAAAGATTTAGAGGCGGGATTAGAAATAACGAAACCTTGGTGCGATCGTAGTGAGCATGAGTTAGTGCCAGCTAGCGTAGTTCGAGAGAATTGTTGGGTTTAAAGCTGAAAATTTGAATGGAAAATGGAGGGAAAAATAAAAATTTGATTTTCCTTCCTTGACAAAGGGACATTGTCCCATTTGGAGGAGGAAAAGACTTTTGATGGATATATATACAATTGCTCTTCTTCTAGCTCTTAAAGAGTTAAGAAGAAGGTAAGCCTCGCGTTGTCGCCGTCGTCGCTCGCTCGGCTTCGACTTCGATTTCGACTTCGGTCAAATGATTGATTGATTAATTGTTTGGATCAAATTTATTTGTTAATATTAACGCAATATTAATTAATCCAAATTAGACCGTTACTGCAACGGTAATTCAATTTTCCTCCGTTTTAATTTTCCCGTTATAATTTGGCGGTTTGCATAAATGGTCGTTTTATAAAAGAGCCATTTTGAGTTGCAACCTTACCTGAAGAGTTGTAACTCTTCAGTATAACCCAACGTTTTTGGCTATAAATACATGAACTCTCCCTCAGATTTTCCTTACGAAAATTCTGATTTTTCATTCTTCTTTCGGCATTGTTTTAACAGAAAAGAAAGCAGTAAGTGTGATTTACTATTGTTCTTTGAGTTCGGTGATAACTTGGGTTTGAAGTACCGCTACACCAGTGAACTTACATTTCTATCTTGGGAGGAAAGAATCCTAAACCTCGGGTACTAGGAGGGGATTAAGTTCCTTAAGGAAACACTTTGAATTCAGTGGGCTCAGATTCATTTTCTGTTCTTCTACATTTCTGATTTTTTCCATTGCTACAGGTTTTGAATATATTTTCGAATACAGATTACTAACAAGCTTAAGGAACTTAATTTATTTTTCTTATATTTTGTTTGTGTGATACTAAATCCTAGTGATTTCTACTCTCGGTTTGGAGACTAAAATTTTTGAATTTTCTACTCCTTTTATGTTCGGTTTGAAGAAAGAAAATCTTCACCGTTGTATTTAATATGTTTCTGTTAAGGTTATTCGGTTTGAAGATTTTAAATACTTCACCGTTAATTAATTTTTTTTCTGTTTTGTGATTAACAGAAATGACAGAAATAGGAACTCATGTGGTTGGCTCTATGAGCAATGTTGCTTCTTCCGGTCGTTCTATGCCACCACCGGCTCCGACAGAAAAGTCCAAAAAAAATTTCGGGATTGACTTCAAACGCTGGCAACAAAAGATGTTCTTCTATTTTACTACTTTGAGTTTACAGAAGTTCATCAAAAAGGACGTTCCAGTTCTACCGGAATCAACTCCTGAGAATGAACATTTTATGGTGACTGAGGCATGGAAGCACTCAGATTTCTTATGCAAGAATTATATTCTTAGCGGACTGGAGGATGATCTTTACAACGTCTATAGTAATGTGAAAACTTAGAAAGAACTATGAGAGGCGTTGGAAAAGAAGTATAAAATTGAGGATGTCGGTTTGAAGAAATTGCTGCAACCAAGTTTTAGTGAGCGTGAGCCAGCTAGCGTAGTTCGAGAGAATTGTTGGGTTTAAAGCTGAAAATTTGAATGGAAAATAGAGGGAAAAATAAAAATTTAATTTTTTTCTCCTTGACAAAGGGACATTGTCCCATATTAGAGGAGAAAAAGACTTTTGATGGGTATATATATAATTGCTATTCTTCTAGCTCTTAAAGACTTAAGAAGAAGGTAAGTCTTGCACCGTCGTCGTTGTCGCTCGCTTGGCTCGACTTCGGCTTCGGCTTCGGCTTTGGCTTCGGATTCGACCTCGAATTCGGATTCGATCAAATGATTGCTTGATTGATTATTTTTTTAGAACAAATTTATTTTTTAATATAAACGCAATATTAATTAATCCATATTAGATTGTTACTGTAACGGTAATTCAATTTTCCTCTATTTTAATTTTCCCGTTATAATTTGGCGATTTGCATAAATGGTCGTTTTATAAAAGAACTATTTTGAGTTGCAACCTTACCTAAAGAGTTGTAATTCTTCAGTATAACCCAATATTTTTTTACTATAAATACATGAACTCTCCCTCAGATTTTCCTTACGAAAATTCTGATTTCTCCTTCTTCTTTCTATATTGTTTTAACATAAAAGAAAGCAGTAAGTGTGATTTACTACTGTTCTTTGAGTTTGTTGATCACTGGGGTTTGAAGTACCACTACACCAGTGAGGTTATCCGTTCTATCTTGAGAGGAAATAATCCTAAACCTCGGGTACTTGGAGGTAATTAAGTTCCTTAAGGAAACACTATGAATTCAGTGGACTCGGATTCATTTTCTGTTCTTCTACATTTCTGATTTTTTCCATTGCTACTGGTTTTCAATTTATTTTCGAATACATATTACTAACAAGAATATGTCTAGTAAATTGTGGTAGTCGAGAGAGAATTATGACACCCGAAGTACTCACAATCAGTAGAGAACAATTAGGCGAAATTATAGAAGATATAGCTAGAAGGATTTGGATAATTGGGAAAAACATAGCTCTAGACCTCTTTAATATTGTCTCCAACCCTTAGTATCTTTAGTTGTTAATTAACTCTTTTAATTTGTTAGTTAATTAGTTTAACATAAGAATCTTTATATTTATAACTTAGGAATTGTTCGAGCTTGTCTTCTCAGTGATAGTCAACAATTGTAGCTAAACCTTAGTTGTCTGTGAGATTCGGCTCCAGACACTTAGATCAGATTATATCTGCAGCGACCGCTTATCCTTTTTAGGACAAGAATTGGGCATGATCAAATTTTGGGGCCATTACCGGGGAACTAATAGTGTAGTTGTAGTTGTACATATTGCTAGGTTCAAAGTTTGAGCTTTTATTTTGTATTTGATTTTTTTTAGTTTTACTTGTTGATTTGATAAACATGGTATCTTGGAATTATGGGAGTTTCGATATTGGTTATTCTACTGTTGATCTTTCTTGTGCTTATTCTGAAGGAAATCACCTGTGACAAAATTATCAAAATATTTCCGAGAGCGAGTTATGTGCATCAACTCAATCTTATGTGTGGAATATATGTGATGTGTGTGTTGGTCAAGATGGTCACTTTTTTGGTTGTGCTTATACTTCGTATCCTCCTTCAACCCCTTATTATGATGATTCTACATTTTTTTACAAAGTAAATAGGAACAAAGAACCTGAGGATGTTGACCTAAAAGAGATCAATGATATGTTGATGTGCCTCTTGGAACAAAATAATGAGAAAGAGTTGCAAATACAAAGACATTGGGATACTATCCAAAGGCAAGAGGCAACTATTGGCAACTTGGAGACTCAAGTGGCTCAATTAGTTGAAGCTTTTAATGCTCATCAAGCTAATATTATGGATAGTATTCGAGACAGTATGCATTAGAGTCCGAAATTGAGGTGCTAACGGAGGAGGTCAAAGTAGAACACCAACAATCAAGCAAACTAGAATTTGAGAATGTCGATATCGTAGAAGTGATACTAGAGTCAACCAAGGATATTGAGGATACATATTTAGTTGACTCTACAGTAATTGGTGTTGAGGACGTTGACAGTACCAAAATTTATGTAGTTGAGCGCATTGGTCCACATTCTAAGAATTTTTCCACATTGTGTTTGGATGATGATATAGAAATATAGTCATCTGAGCCACATGAGGAGATAAGGAAGGAGGAACAAGGTGCCTACATTCCGGAATTCTTCTTGCCAAAAAGTCAGGATTACACACCTCATCTAAATAAAAGAAATGCAAAATACTACATTATTTTCTTGGGCCAGTTAGATTCGTTCCACCACCCCTAGAGCATAATCATAAGCTTGAAGTAAAACTTAGGGCTCAATTCATAAGTTCGAAGTGGAGGCAAAAAGTGATTCGCGTCGTACTGCGACGTTAAATCAAGCGCTTGTTGTGAGGCAACCTAGCTTTAATTCTTTTTTATTTTTATTTTTTATTCTTTATTTTTTATTGTATTATTCTTATAGTGTTAATTTTTAATTTCTCTAGGAGCATGGAAATGAAGTCCATTGGAAGAAAGAAAAAGCAAGTGAGATGGTTAGGACTAAGTATGGGGTACACGCAAAAAGAATCAAGTATGAGAGAAGTCTGAGTACCCCATGAGTTGCTAATGCTTCGGTCTTTAGCTTACCGGGGAGTTTCTTTTACCCTCTTGTATTTATGGGCGTGCATTAGGGACAATGCACAATTTTAAGTGTGGGATAAGGAGATTGTGTGGGTGACTTTCTATGCTATTTAGTTGTACTGGTTTAATTGAATAATTTTTTTAGAAAAATAGAAAAAATTGAACTTTTCCCGACGATGGATTTATTGGATAGTTTTCCTAAGGGTTTAAAGTCTAACCAAAAAGAAAGAAAAAATTTAAAAAATAGAAAAATCCAAAAATGTTTCTTTTATTTTTTTTGTAGGTAGTAATAATTTCCCGAAATTTATTCTTTGTGCCTCGGTGCTTTTTTATAGGATGTTGTTTGAACCGGGTCATAATTTTTTATTTTAGAGTAGAATAGGATTTAGGGGGCAAAAAAGAAGATGAGATTTCTAGGCGCCTTTTACTTGTTTGATAGTAGCATATTTAGGCTCTAGCATGTGTACTACCTTCCCTATTGTTTGAAATTGCTTATGATGTCTTATTGAGTTAGATAGCATGTCTATTGACGCATATGTCTCATTTTCTTGGCTCGTGTTCACTTTGTGCTTAATAATATTTTATGGTTCTGTGAATACTTGCAATTATTTGAGAATTAAGATGGAACCGTCATTAGTGAATCATGTGTCATGTGTGGTGAGAAATTGAATAGTCTGTGTCATTGCATTAGAATCTAGAACTTGCCCGGCATGTAATTTAAAGCTAAATTTTAGGTTTTGCTCGGTTTGAAAACTAATTTTAGGCTTTCTTTGATATTTTTGAACTTAATATTTATCACAAATAAAATTTATCCCTAGCCAACCCTTTTGATCCTATAGACTTTTCTTTGACAACCACATTACAAGTCTATACCCCTTTGTTCTTAATTATCATTGTTTTGATCATTTTTCCTCTTAAAGCACTTTAATTATAAAATTAGCGCTAAAAGAAGTAAGGAGGGAGCTTGGGTAGCTTTTGAATGGAACCAACAGAAAGATGTATTTATATTGTACGGATTACACCACTAGCAGGAATGGTAGAGAAAAAAAAAAGGTTATGGTTGCAAAGAAAAAAAAATGTAGCAAAGAAAAACAAGCATATCTTGTTCTTGCTAGTGGGCGTGAATTAAAGTAATGCTTAATGAAAGAGGAAATACTTTGTGGGTGATATTGTTTGTGAAATTGTAGTTGGATTGAAGAAAAATGCGCTTAAAGCTACTTTTGTGATGTGTTAAAGTGCTTAGGAGGATTAGTCACTATTCCTAAATTTATCCTACCCATCCCTTAGCTCACATTACAGCCATAAAAAATCCTAATTAATTTTAGATCGAGCAAGCCTACATTAGTAGAGGTTCACATAATGGGCAAGTCTGTGGTACTTTGTGCATGCATGTGATTTCTTTGTGAGAGTGAAGAATTTCATTGATTTATTTGAGTCCTTAAAATATATTTGAGCACTTGATTCGAATGTGTGGATTCAACTTACTCTCTTATTCTTGTTGTGAGGGAACATGATTTCACAAGGGATAGGTGATGTTATTATGTCTCTATGATGCTAAGTGTTTAAGCCATAAATGCGTTGTGATATTGCGTCGGCTTGTGAGACTAGGATTGTTATAAGTATGTTGCCTTGTTTTTGAATAAATTTTTGAAGTATGACAAGGAGTAAAGAGAAGTGTGTGTTGAAGGCATATGCTAACGTTTAATTGTTGCTATCAACCATAGTCATAGGTATGGTGTGTTTCGGATGTGCTAAATGAAAATAAGGTGCTCTAGGAATTAGTGATTGACTCGAGGACGAGCAACATTTAAGTGTGGGTGGTGATGTTAGGCCAAAATACTATACTTTTAGCACATTATTTGCCTTACATATTATTAGTTTAATGGTTAATTGTGCGACGTTTGAGCTAAATTATGTTATTTTATGTGTAGGAGAATAGGAAAACAAAGTCGAGTGAAGGTTGCACAAAAAGAGGACGTTTTTAGAGCAAATTCGACCTAAAGAAGATGTTTTTGGATAGGGGATTCGACTCAGGGAGGCAAGAACACTCTAGGAGCAAGGCGGAGAATTCTTCTACAAGTTTTTCACTTCTTTCTTCCTATTTCTATTATTGGTTATGAATTCCAGTATTGTACTTTCACATACTATTATGAATAGCTAATTTATTATCTAGGATTTTGATGGAACCTTTTGTAGGATTTCTTATTACATTTTTATATAATTGAGTCATTAGATTTCTTTACTTGTTCAACTATGTGTTTATTATTGTTGATCAATTGACTATGCCTATTTAGTGTGTATATTGCTCGAGAGAGAGTACGCATTTAGGTAGTTGTTGGACAACATCTCTTCTAACGTATGTGAGAGATCAATACAGAGGGTTTAAAGACGAGATTAGAGATAACAAAACTTTGGGGTGATCATAGTGAGCGGTGAGTTAGTACCAGCTAGTGTAGTTCGAGAGAATATATCTAGTAAATTGTGGTAGTTTCTAGAGAGAGAATTACGACACCCGAAGTACTCACGATCGGTAGAGAATACTTAGGCGAAATTATAGAAGACATTACAGGAACGATTCCGACAATTGGGAAAATTATAACTCTAGACCTCTTTAATCTTGTCTCCAACCCTTTCTATCTTTAGTTGTTAATTTACTCTTTAATTTGTTAATTAATTAATTTAACATAAGAATCTTTATTTTTATAACTTAGGAATTGTTCGAGCTTGTCTTCTTAGTGATAGTCAACAGTTGTAGCTAAACATTCGTTCTCAGTGGGATTCGACTCTGGACTCTTAGACCGGATTATATTTTCAGCGTCCGCTTATCCTTTTTAGGACTAGAGTTGGGCGTGATCAGCTCTGGCGCAATAATAGTTGATTCGAGTGATTATAAAGTCACGAGCGTTCGAATCATGAAGATGATCTTTTGAAAAATTTAAAGTAAGCTCGCATACCATAAACCTATGTGGTCGATCACTTCTCGAACACTGTGTGTGACAGAGTTTAGTGTACCATACGGCTAGAGCCTTAGCTCAACAATAAGAGTTGTTGCCAATAGGACGACACAACTTCAAGATATGATGACATTCTTTTGCAGAAATGTATAGTAAGAACGAATACAATAAATTTATTATCGACGACTATTTCTCGAACCACGTACATAATGAAAATTTAGTGTATTGTTGTTCATTCGTTTCAATCACTTGTATGTTGCCGCCTATTCCTCGAAGGATATATATATATTGGAAGTTTAGTGCACCGAATTTTCGTTATTAATTTTCATTCACTTGTCGGTTGACACCTACTTCACACACTACTTAATATGTTACTTAAAAAGTGTTCGCCATGAAAGAGAATTACAGATCATGCTTCTCTCATTAGACAATGCAATTACTAAGTGGGAATTTGGGAATTGGGGGTTGTTCCTCCAAATCTTTGACAATACCTTTCACTAAAATCATTGTATTCCCCACAACGTGTGAAAGGATAAACATATAGTACCACATACTGAACATGCAGGCCATAGCCAACTCTTCTTTATTTAATATTTACTATTTAATGAATTTGTTACGGTACAAAAGGGTAGACTAGTTTGGCTAGTGAAATTCCAACTCAATATAGTAAGTAATAAAAATGCTTCGAGTTTGCCCATTTCAATGTGGTCAAAACGCATCAGAGAATTTTCTTTTTGTAGTTTTTGGGAAAGACAAATTGGATTAAAGGCAACAATAAAAGAACTTCTAAAATAAAACCACATAAACACCAACCGTGTATATAATCTTTCTAATATTAGTATGATTTTACCCTGCTGCGGCATGTCATTTAGCATTTTTTATAAGTTGTTATTACATTTGCTATCGAAAGTCATTTAGAATTTTTTATATGATTTTACTCGGCTAAATGAAGCTGGTGCTTAGGAGCTGGTGTTTTCCTTTGGCTTGCGCACCAGTATTCTTTTTGTTTTTTTTTCTCCGAGCTCGAGAAACTCGGAGCCGTCCTTATTTTCCTCTCTTCGTCCTGTCCCGGAGAGGGAGACTCAACAGGTAAGTCCTTGCCACCGACTGGAGGTCTAAGCTCGACGTCCTTAGATAAGCTTGCAAAAAAAAGTAAAGGGAATAAGAGTTTAATGTTAACAGAAGAATCCTAACACAACATACTAAGGAAAGAAGTCTCACCATGGGAACGGGCCACCCAACGGCCCTTCGAGAATTTGCGCCACGAGCTCTTGGAGTAGGGCATATTTGAAATGGTACCCTCGACCCACTCCTTTAGTCGAGGGATAACATTTGGTACCCGAGCAACGGCTGCACCACCACGAACATCGATAGGGAAAATAAAAGTAAGTATAAAATCAACATTCGAAGGTAAGTTCTACTTATGTGACGTATTCCCCTTTTCGGGGAATGGTCTGAAATTCAGGCGGAATCAATTTTGAAGTCCTCACTCGAACAAAACAGACTTACCAGCCTCGATCCCGATCCTCGTCGATGCTTGAGAATGAGGCATTACTGTCCTGACGCACAAGCTTTATCAACCCCCTCCCCCCGGAAGATTAAGGAACTGTATAAGCGGAGTTGATGATCAATGGTGAACGAGCACCCATCGATTTTGCTCACAAAAAACCGGAGGAGGATCACAATCCTCCAGAGTGATGGATGAATCTGGACTAGGCACACATTGTACCTCTTGCAGAAATCTAAAATGACCGAGTCTACCGGGCCCAATGTAAAGGGATAAGTGTAAACACTTAGATATCCCTCTACATAGGTGGTAATGGCCTCTTCGGGGTCGGGGACCACTATGTCTTTATCAGCCCAGTTGCACTCTTTTCGGACCATAGGGAGAACCTCTTCAGTAATCGAGTAGATGTATCTCGAGACCTCCTCACACCGACCTTGTACGCATGAAGGCTTTTCAACATTGCAATCGACGTTGACTGAGCATCCCCCAGGGATGAACATTTTCAAAGGGGGTTCGGGTACTGGTTCATCAACGGCCGCACACAGAGCGGTCTCCTCGACCTCAGCAGTCGGTCGCAAAGTAGAAGGAGCTTCTTTCTAGGGAACCGTTTTGGAAGTCTTTGCCATTTCTTTAAAAAGTAAAAATAGAGGAAAATCTGGGAAAGGTGAAGAAAAGGAAGTTGAAGGATTATACATGTTGTCTTGAGAAGAAGAGGGGTGAAAATTCTTGCAAAGGACCTCGAATAACCGGGGTAGAAGTACTAAAGAGTATTGAAATCCTGAGGGTACGAGGGTAGAAGGTTTCACGTAAGTAAAAATGAATAAATTGAGGGGGTATTTATAGTAGTTCAGCGATGTTTCATGTCCAGGTACGGGGTCGATCGGCAGTTGACATGCATTTAATGCTATTATGACTTGACTAACGAGACGTTTTTGATGTTTTGTCGTTTCTGCCGCGATGCGTCGAAGTTAGAATGGGAAGCTCATGTTGTTTCTCGTCGTTTTCTCTCCGAAAAATGAGGGGGCTATCTGTATATGGGTAAAACCGAGCTCATGGTGCATCCCGGCCTCCGAAAAATAAGCCAGGCTCGAGACATGGTGGCAAGGGACCGAAATCGAGCCAAAAGTCCCATCGAGCCAAAATCCGGACATGACGCCTGCCCCCAGAATGTCGACGTCATGGTACCGAAATCGGCTTTAGCCTCGAACTACTTCGAAGAACATTGTCAGGCAATCAAGTATAGCCAACAGAAGGCCGAAATATCGGTGATCGACCGAGTATCACGACAGGGATCTCGGCACGTATCGATAAGGAATCGGCAATCAGTAAATCAGAAGATTTTTTTACCTTTTATAAAATTGTACCAAAAGTAGGACTCCCTTAATATATAAAGGAGGTCTAATAATTCATGAAACACATTGTAACACGCACGCAAAAGCAGTATATTATTGTTTTCTCTCTAGCCCTTGCTCTTTTTCATCTGTAACGGTCGAGGTGAGCCCGACTTGAGAGTGGCTATTTCACTAAGGTTGAAACTATCCAACTCGTGTGGTTTGAATTTATTTTATCTTTGTTTGTTCAATTTTCACTAAGGTTGAAACTATCCAACTCGTGTGGTTTGAATTTATTTTTATCTTTGTTTGTTCAATAGTAACTTAATTTATCACTTTGTATCAAGTTAATCCGCGTATCCTTAAAATCACTTACAAATTTAATTGTTATCCGATTTTAAGGGTAAAAAGTTTGGCGCCCACCGTGGCGATGAGGAAAATAGAAGCAATTTGATACAAATTCCTATAACACATCGTATTTTACATTTGTTCTTTAAAGTGACTTTGATTCTAGGTTAAAGTAGAAATGTCAAAGCCTCAGTCTTCCCCTCTAAACATGTATTTCGAGTACAACCACCATGGAACGAACAACAATGTAGCACCCAGTAACGAGGTGCCCCAAGTCGATCACGGCGGAGTTCTGGCCGCGGACCTTATCTACGTCAGTTCGCATGTGGCCATCAATACAAATTTGCCTACCGATCCTGAGAACAGCCTGCGTAGGGAAGTTCGATCAATTTCCCAGAATACGCACAGTGGTGAAAATGACGGGATCAATTTGCGGGTGATCTTCGAAATGTTATAGGCTCACCAGGAAGCGATAGCCCAGTTGCAGAACCAAAGCTGAGTGCCGAGTAGGGTTAAGCTCAAGTCGTCCCGGGAAATCACCCGCAGAAATGAACTGATCACGGAGAGGCCGAATGAAAATGAATCGGGGACCAACCCCGAGATCATAAAGGTGCTCGAGGAACGTACAAAACAAATAAAGTCAAGGGAGAAAAAACTTGAATCCAATGACAAAAAGGTGGAAACCTACAATTCCAGGGTCGACCAAATCCCAGGAGCACCTCCGATAGTGAAGGGGATGGATTCCAAGAAGTTTGTTCAAAAAGCTTTTCCTCTAAGCGCAACCCCAAATCCGATCCCAAAGAAGTTTTGCATGCCCGAGATTCCTAAGTACAATGGAACGACCGACCCAAATGAGCATGTGAGTTCCTACACATTCGCCATCAAAAGGAACGACTTAGAGGATGATGAGATCGAGTCTGTACTGCTGAAAAAGTGAAGGAAAACTTTGTTCAAGGGAGCTATGATATGGTATCACAACCTACCTCCTAATTTTATTGACTCGTTTGCTATGCTTGTAGATTTCTTCGTAAAAGCACACGTCGGGGCTATCAAGGTCGAGACCAGGAAATCAGACCTTCTGAAAGTGAAGCAGGGTGATAATGAGATGCTCAGGGAATTCGTGACCCAATTTCAAATGGAATGGATGGACTTGCCTCTGGTCGCGAATGATTGGGACGTTCAAGCCTTCACCCAAGGACGCAATGCTTGAAGCTCGTTGGCTTCATATCAGTTGAAATAAAATCTGGTGGATTATCTGGCTTTCACTTGGGCCGACATGCATAATCGGTATCAATCAGAAACTAGGGTCGGCGATCAACTCGGGGCCCTTTCCGGGTCTGTTTACCCCGTTAGAGTCGTCGACAGAGTCAGCATAGACGTTGATCGTGAACCGAGGTCAAACATGGATCAGTATCATCCATACAATGGAGACCGAAGAGGTAGTGGATCCGGGCGAAACCCCGTGAAAAGTTAAATAAGGAGTGATCGAGGTCAAAACAATTAGGGACTCATGAGCAAAAATATTTTATACAGACCCGTCGGGCCTAAGGACGCAGGCGCCAAGGCTATCAAAATACAACTTTAATGTCGTCGTCGCTGTTATCTTATCCGCCATTGGACGCATCAAAGACACCAAATGGCCTCGACCTCTACAGTGCGATCCAGCCCAAAGGGATCCTAATCTAATGTACAAATATCATGGCACTCATGATCACATAACAGAAGATTGCTGACAATTAAGAGAGGAAGTAGCCCGACTATTCAAAAACGGACACCTCCGAGAGTTCTTGAGCGATCGAGCCAAGAACTACTTCAGAAACAGAGATTCTAGCAAATAGATCGAGCAGGAGAAAACTTAGCTCGTCATTAACATGATCATCATTGGGGTCGGCATTCCCCAAGGGCCGATGCAGAAGCGCACCAAAGTATCCATCATAAGGGAAAAACAAACTTGGGATTACGTGCCGGAGGAAACCTTATCCTTCAATGACGAAGTCACTAAGGGGATCATACAGCCCCACAACGATGTACTGGTAATATCAGTACTCATAAATAAATCTCTAGTTAAACGTGTGTTAATTTATCCAGGTAGCTCGGTCAACATCATCACAAGCGTGTGCTACGAAAATTCTGATTCCTCCTTCTTCTTTCTGCATTGTTTTAACATAAAAGAAAGCAGTAAGTGTGATTTACTACTGTTCTTTGAGTTTGTTGATCACAGGGGTTTGAAGTACCACTACACCAGTGAGGTTATCCGTGCTATTTTGGGAGGAAATAATCCTAAACCTCGATATTTGGAGGTAATTAAGTTCCTTAAGGAAACACTGTGAATTCAGTGGGCTCGAATTTATTTTCTGTTCTTCTACATTTCTGATGTTTTTCATTGCTACTGGTTTTCAATATATTTTCGAATACATATTACTAACAAGAATATGTCTAGTAAATTGTGGTAGTCGAGAGAGAATTATGACACCGAAGTACTCACGATCAGTAGAGATAATTAGGCGAAATTATAGAAGATATAGCTAGAATGATTTCGATAATTGGGGAAATCATAGCTCTAGACCTCTTTAATCTTGTCTCCAACCCTTAGTATCTTTAGTTGTTAATTCACTCGTTTACATTGTTAGTTAATTATTTTAACATAAGAATCTTTATATTTATAACTTAGGAATTGTTGGAGCTTTTCTTCTCAATGATAGTCAACAGTTGTAGATAAACCTTAGTTGTCTGTGAGATTCGACTCCAGACACTTAGATCAGATTATATCTGCAGCGACCGCTTATCCTTTTTAGGACTAGAATTGGCCATGATCAAATTTTGGCGCCATTGCAGGGGAACTAAAGTGTAGTTCTAGTTGTACATATTGCTAGGTTCAAAGTTTGAACTTTTATTTTGTATTTGATTTTTTTTAGTTTTACTTGTTGATTTGATAAACATGGTATCTTGGAATTATGGGAGTTTCGATATTGGTTATTCTACTGTTGATCTTTCTTGTGCTTATTCTGAAGGAAATCACCTGTGACAAAATTATCAAAATATTTTCGAGAGCGAGTTATGTGCACCAACTCAATCTTATGTGTGGAATATATGCGATGTGTGTGTTGGTCAAGATGGTCACTTTTTTGGTTGTGCTTATACTTTGTATCCTCCTTCAACTCCTTATTATGTGGAATATATGGAATCCTTCTCGCTATATCCAACTCGTGTTGTTTGAACTTATTTTATCTTTGTTTGTTTAGTAGTAACTTAATTTATCACTTTGTATCAATTTAATCTGTGTATCCTTATAACAACTTACAAATTTAATTGTTATCCGATTTTGAGGGTAAACAGTTTGGCGCCCGCCGTGACGATGACGATAATAGCGATAATTTGATACAAATTCCTGTAACACACCCTATTTTACACTTGTTCTTTGAAGTGTCTTTGATTCTAGGTTAAAGTAGAAATGTCAAACCCCTAGTCTGCCCCTCTAAACATAGATGCCGAGTACAACCACCATGGAAAGAACAACAATGTAGCACCCGGTAACGAGATGCCCCCAGTCGATCTCGGCGGAGTTCTGGCCGCGGACCTTATCGACGCATCGCATGTGGCCATCAATACAAATTTGCCTACCGATACTGAGAACAACGTGCACAGGGAAGTCCGATCGATTGCCCAGAATACGCACAACGGTGAAAATAATGGGATCAATTTGCGGGTGATCTTCGAAATGTTATAGGCTCACCAGGAAGTGATAGCCCAGTTGCAGAACCAAAGCCGAGTGTCGAGTAGGGTTGAGCTCAAGCCATCCTGGGAAATCACCCACAAAAATGAACTGATCACGGAGAGGACAAATGAAAATGAATTGGGGACCAACCCCAAGATCATAAAGGTGCTCGAGGAACGTACAAAACGGATAGAATCAAGGGAGAAGAAAATTGAAGCCAATGACAAAAAGGTGGAAACCTACAATTCCAGGGTCGACCAAATCCCAGGAACACCTCTGATATTGAAGGGGATGGATTCCAAGAAGTTTGTTCAAAAACCTTTTCCTCCGAGCGCAACCCCAAATCCGATCCCAAAGAAGTTCTGCATGCCCCAGATTCCTAAGTACAATGGAACAACCGACCCAAATGAGCATGTGACTTCCTACACATGGGCCATCAAAAGGAACGACTTAGAGGATGATGAGATTGAGTCTGTACTGCTGAAAAAGTTAAGGGAAACTCTGTCCAAGGGAGCTATGATATGGTATCACAACCTACCTCCTAATTTTATTGACTCATTTGCTATGCTTGTAGATTTCTTCGTAAAAGCACACGTCGAGGCTATCAAGGTTGAGACCAGGAAAACAGACCTTCTGAAAGTGAAGCAGGGGGATAATGAGATGCTCAGGGAATTCGTGACCCGGTTTCAAATGGAACGGATGGACTTGCCTCCGTCGCGAACGATTGGGCCGTTCAAGACTTCACCCAGGGACTTAATGCTTGAAGCTCGTTGGCTTCACATCAGTTGAAATAAAATCTGGTGGATTATCCGCCTTTCACTCGGGCCGACGTGCATAATCGGTATCAATCAAAAATCAGGGTCTAAGAAGATCAACTCGGGGGCCCTTCCGGGTCTGTTTACCCCGTCAGAGCCGTCGAAAGAGTCAACAGAGACGTTGATGGTGAACCGAGGTCAAACATGGATCAGTATCATCCATACTATGGATACCGAAGAGGTAGTGGATCTTGGAGAAACCCCGTGAAAAGTGAAATAAGGAGTGATCGAGGTCAAAAAAATTGGGGACTCATGAGCAAAAATATTTTCGACAAACCCGTCGGGCCTAAGGAGGCAGGTGCCAAGGCTATCGGAATACAACTTTAACGTCGTCGTTGCGGCTATCTTATCCGCCATTGGACACATCAAAGACACCAAATGGACTCGGCCTCTACAGTTCGATCCATCCCAAAGGGATCCTAACATAATGTGCAAATATCATGACACTCATGGTCACATAACAGAAGATTGCTGACAATTAAGAAAGGAAGTAGCCCGACTATTCAACAACGGACACCTCCGAGAGTTCATGAGTGATCGAGCCAAGAACTACTTCAGGAATAGAGATTCTAGCAAATAGATCGAGCAGGAGGAAACTTAGCACGTCATTAACATGATCATCGGTGGGGTCGGCGTTCGGCCGATGCTGAAGCGCACCAAAGTATCCATCACAAGGGAAAAACAAACTTGGGATTACATGCCGGAGGGAACCTTGTCCTTCAATGACGAAGACACTGAGGGGATCGTGCATCCCCACGATGATGCATTGGTAATACTAGTACTCATAAGTAAATCTCGAGTTAAGCGTATGTTAATTGATCTAGGTAGCTCGGCCAACATCATCAGAAGAGGGTCGTGGAACAGCTTGGCCTATAAGATCAGATCGTGCCTGCGGTCTGAGTCCTACACGGGTTCAACATGGCATGTGAGACATTAAAGGGGAGATAATATTACTGGTGAACACCACCGGGACCATTCAGGAAACAAAGTTCTATATGATCGATGTAATGCCCGACCACAAGATCCTCAGTTTCTTCGACGCTTATTCTGGGTACAACCAAATTCGGATGGACCCGGGTGATCAGGAAAAAACTTCCTTCATCACCAAGTATGGCACGTACTGCTATAACATGATGCCGTTCGAACTAAAAAATGCCGGGGCCACTTATCAACACCTAGTAAATTGGTTGTTCAAAGGACAAATAGAAAAATCAATGGAGGTTTACATTGACAATATGTTGGTTAAGTCCCTGCGAGCAAATGACCATTTGAAACATTTGTAGGAAACCTTCAGCATATTGAAAAAATACAATATGAAGCTAAATCCAGAGAAATGTGCATTTGGAGTTGGGTCCGGTAAGTTCCTCGGATTTATGGTATCCAACCGGGTAATCGAGATCAACCCCGATAAGATCAAGGCCATCAAAGATATCAGTGTTGTGGACAACGTAAAGGCCATGCAAAGGTTAACCGGTCGCATAGCCGCCTTGGGACGATTTATTTCAAGGTCATACGACAAAAGCTAGCGGTTCTTCACTATTGAAAAAAAACTTCTCATGGACCCCGGAGTGCCAACAAGCCTTGGAGGAACTCAAATAATATCTCTCGAGCCTACCGCTGCTTCACACGCCGAAGACACACCAACAGTTTTACCTGTACTTGGCAGTACCGGAGATAGCGGTAAGTGGAGTCCTAGTCGGGGAAGAGAAAGGTACGCAATTTCCAATTTACTACGTTAGAAGGACTTTAGGCGAGGCCGAAACTAGATACCCTCACCTAGAAAAATTGGTGCTCATTTTGCTAAGCGCCTCTAGGAAGCTAAAATTGTACTTTAAATGTCACCCCGTATGTGTCGTAACCACTTATCCATTAAGGAATGTAATGCATAAACCCAAGTTCTCGGGGCGGTTGGCCAAATGGGTCGTAGAGATCAGCGGGTACGATATCAAATATCGTCCTCGGGCCGCTATTAAATATCAAATTTGGCAGAGTTTATGGCCGACTTTACGCCGGACTAAATACCCAAGGTCGAAAGAGAGTTGTTGTTAAACTCAGGGTTTCTTCGGAAATCTGGACCCTCTTTACGGACGGCACCTCGAACACAAATTGGTCCGGACTCGGCATTGTATTGAAGGAACCAACAGGTAATGTAGTTAGATAATCTGTTAGGACTGTAAAATTAACTAACAATGAAGACGAGTATGAGGCCATGATTGCAGGTCTTGAACTGGCTAAAATCTTAGGGGCAGAGGTGATCGAAGCTAAGTGCGACTCCCTCCTTGTGGTGAACTAAGTTAATGGGACGTTCGAAATCAGAGAAAAATGAATGCAAAGATACCTGGATAGACTACAGGTAACTTTACATCGATTCAAGGAGTGGACTCTACAACATGTGCCTCGGGATCAAAACAGCAAGGCCGATGCCCTTGCTAACTTGGGATCGTCGGTCGACAATGATGAGTTCAGCTCGAGGGCGGTCGTACAACTCATGAGATCAGTAGTGGAAAAAGGTCATGCCGAGATAAACTCAACAAGCCTAACTTGAGACTGGAGAAACAAATATATAAATATTTGAGGACCAAAAAACTGCCCTCGATCCATAAGGAATCGAAGACTCTACATACAAAGGTGGCCCGGTTCAGCTTGTCCGAAGATGGTACCCTGAACTAGAGAATGTTCAATGGCCCGCTCGCAATATGTCTAGGACCAGGACAAACCGAGTATGTTCTGAGGGAAGTCCACGAAGGCACCTGCAGAAATCATTCGGGCGCCGAATCATTAGCTTAGAAGATAATCAGAGCTGGCTACTATTGGAAGGATATGGAAAAGGATGTGAAAGAGTTCGTACGAAAATACGGATGTCGAAGGCAAGTTCCGATAATTCATCACCCCTAGGAGATGATACATTTGGTCTTGTCACTTTGGCCGTTCATGAAATGGGGGATGGACATCGTAGGCCCCCTTCCAAGGGCATTCGGTAAGGCTCAATTTATATTGTTTATGACTGACTATTTTTCTAAATGGGTGGAAGACCATGCGTTTGAGAAAGTCAGGGAGAAGGAAGTCATTAATTTCATCTAGGATCACATAATATGTCGGTTCGAAATGCCAGTCGAGATCGTGTGTGACAACGGGAAGCAGTTCATAGGCAGCAAAGTAAGCAAGTTTTTCGAAGAACATACGATCAAAAGGAGCATGTCAACACCCTATCACCCAAGTGGGAACAGGCAAGCAGATTCCACAAACAAAACCATACTCCAAAACCTCAAAAACAGATTTACCGATGCCAAAGGAAAATGGAGAGAAATCTTGCCCGAAGTCCTATTGGCATACGGTATAACCTCTAAGTCCAACACCGGGGCCACCCCTTTCTCGTTGGTTTACGGCGCCAAAGCTCTAATACCGGTCAAAGATGGAGAATCGAGTCTCAGGTTCCGATATGTGACCGAAGAATCAAACAACGAGACCATGAATACGAGCATGGAATTGTTAGATGAAACGCGCGAGGCCGCCCTTGTCTGGTTGGCACCCAAAAATAACGGATCGAGTGGTATTATAATCGAAGAGCCAACCGTCGACACTTCAACATCGGGGACTTAGTGTTAATTAATGTCACACTAAGCACCCAAAACCCGAACGAAGAGAAGCTGGGGCCGAACTGGGAAGGTCCGTATCAAATTATCGAGATCACCGAAAAAGGATCGTACAAACTCGGAGCAATGAATGGTGAGAGACTACCAAACAACTGGAATATAACTCACTTGAAACGATATTACTGCTAAGGTATGACCCGGTTCACTTATTTTATTTATTTACATTTTGGAATAACACTTGCAAGTGACGGTCAAAGAATGATACAATTTTTTAGGCCTGGAAGCACGTGTTGCACTATTTTTCCCTTGAACCGGTTTTGTCTCAAATGGGTTTTTCGGCAAGGTTTTTAATGAGGCAACAGTGGAACGTGCTAACTTAGAATCGAAGACCGGTTGTGAACCAATGTCAAGGATCACATCAGCAATATATGATGCTTCTCTATGATCGGCCTAAAATAATTGGGGTGGGGGGCATCACCCTCGGATAATGATTCTAGCAAGGAAAGAAACCTTGTGCTCGAATAGTCTAGGATCGATTGATAAGATTTAATGTAAGGGACAAACATTCAAATGAACCGTGCCCACATAGACGACACAAAACTTGAACACATCTACAACTTTGTATATTACGCACAAAAATGAAAGGAAGTTTCTGCCTTGCGGATAAATATTTTGTCCCTTGAAAATTTTTCTTTCTTACATTTAATCCCCTAAAGACATCGAGCCCAAGGGATACCTAACTCAGGGACTGCCACCCAAGGCAGGTTCGAATGGCTCGGAATGATGAATCCAGGGGGCACAAAGCTTATTAAGTAGCGCCCGTACTTTAAAGGATACGGCCACCTCTATTCGGGGACGGTTGTCTCGGTTAAGCCTGAATAACTCGGGGTAACATGCCCACTAGGCAACACCTGAATTAGAAAGGTTACGGCCGTCTTAGAACGGCTCGGAGATGTCCGAGACCCATAACCAAAAAAATAGGCCTTCAAAATTTCTAAATCGGTTCAAAGGCTACCCTCGGCAAATTGTAATCTAAAATATTCTAAGTACTTTGGGGAAGGATTCCGGTCATACCGAGACCCCCACGAGTATTAAGAAAAATAATATCGAGAGAAAGGCCTGTTCGAACCTCCTAACAAGACCTAATTATTACGTTCTAAGGCATTCGATATCTTTACAATCATAAAGAAAAGAGCAAAAGGAAACAAGCTTAAAAAATCTTGATTATATATATATATATATATATATATATATATATATATAACAAGAGAAAAATAATATCGAGAGAAAGGCTTGTTCGAACCTCCTAACAAGACCTAATTGTTACGTTCTAAGGCATTCGATATCTTTACAATCATAAAGAAAAGAGGAAAAGGAAACAAGCTTAAAAACTCTCAAATATATATATATATATATATTTATTTTTTTATTTTTTTTTACAAAGGCCAAACGGCCTCAAAAAAAGTACAAAGGTGCAAAAACAAAGAAAAATCTACAAGGCGCTTAAACAGCTTGGTCTTCGCCGGAGGCTGCCTCACCACTGGGACCATTGGAGTCTTCTTCGCCCTCAGATCCGCACGAACCCTCAGAGTCTTCTTTGTCTCTGGGATACGCCAACTTCTTGGCCTCAGCCTCGAACCCTTTAGCACTTTCGACCTCGACCGACAAATCAAAACCCGATCATGAACCTCCTCGAGGGCCTCCCTTCGGGACTGCCACTTCACGTATTCAACAATGTCATTCACACGGTCCTGGGCTGTCTCGGCATCGGCTTTATACTGGGCCACCATCTCTTCAACATCATCTTTGGTTACTTCATCCACCGACTTGGTCGCTCTAAGATCCTTGGCAATGGTCTCTCGCTCGGCAACAACTCGTCTTAGCTTAGACCGTAGCTCCTCATTTTTTTGGGATCGTGCCTCAGTCTTCTACTTTGTCGCTCGAAGTTGGGCCTCTGCCGAGGTAAATTACGCCCGGGCAGTTTCCTTTTCCTAGGCCAGTTGGTCCATCTTGCCTCTCCACTCTTCGGCCTCGATCTTTATTACATCCATCTCGACCCGGAGTTGGTCGATCCGATCAATCTTCTGTTGGACCTGCGGGTTCTGACCATTAGTCACCGTGTCTAGCTTATCATCATTAACTTCAAAGATTTTTATTTGTTCAACCAAGTCAGCATGTTCTTTCCGAGTCACTTCCATCTCATCTCGAAAGCTCTTAGCCTCTCCTTCACGTTGCTCGCTGAGAAGTTTGTACGTGTCTCTCTTCTCAACAAACTCTTTGACTTCGGCTTTGAGTTGGTTCAGCTCATCCCGATACCGGAGAAAGTTTTTGTTGTGAAGTATCGAGGCCTACAAATACAAAGAAAGAAATTAGAATTATCAATAAATTAGTTCAGGTATCAGAGGAAAAATCGAAATCATTAGGAATTATCTAGAGTTACCCGGTTCAGTGCCAATTGTGCTTCGTTGAACAGGCAGGATGCATCTACCTCATTCATTTTGGCCTGGTCTTCTTCGGTCACTAGGCACCAGAGGTAACTGGCCACCCCTACGGGAACAGAAAGAACCCAAGCATCTTTCGAAACGGTGATGATAATGGACCACTTTCGACCAGGATCCGCACTCGGGGCAGAGAACCGATTAATAAGTTTCGGGCTGAGTTAGGCCCACCTACCCCCGAGGACGGACTTTTCCTTCTTACCTCTAAGCACCTAATCCAGTGACGTCCTCCATGGAGGTGGGAATCCACACCATCAAAAAAGCAGCAGAGGGAGTCGTCCGCTCCATGGGCCCTCTCGTTGGGGCGCTTTTTCACCTTTTAGGCCTCGTTATACAAGGACTCGCTAAACGAGGGTGACTCGGTGATATCTATCACGCCAAGCGCCTCCTTCGGGGCACTGCTCGCATCCCGGGAATCCCCATCCCCAGTCTCCTCACCGACCTCCTTGGCTTGAGGCAGATCAGCCTCATGGATCTCTGGTTCAAAGGCTCCCTGCTCTTCGAGCTGCGACGGCTCGTGGGCCACCAGAATGAAAGGTTCTTCTCCTCGTACTCGTTCCTCAGCCGATGGAGCAAACCCGAAGCTGGTGCTCGGGAACTGGTGTTTTCTTTGGCTTGCACCATCCTTCTCTTTGTTTTCTTTTTCTCCGAGCTCGGGAAACTCGGAGCCCTCCTTATTTTCCTCTCTCCGTCCTGTTCCGGAGTGGGAGACTCAACAGGTAAGTCCTTTCCACCGACTGGAGGTCTAAGCTCGACGTCCTTAGATAAGCTTGCAAAAAAAAGTAAAGGGAATAAGAGCTTAATGTTAACGGAAGAATCCTAACACAACGTACTAAGGAAAGAAGTCTCGCCATGGGAACGGGCCTCCCAACGGCCCTTCGAGAGTTTGCGTCACGAGCTCTTGGAGTAGGGAATATTTGAAATGGTACCCTTGACCCACTCCTTTAGTCGAGGGATAACATTTGGTACCCAAGCAACGACTGCACCACCACGAACATCGATAGGGAAAAGAGAAGTAAGTATAAAATCAACATTCGAAGGTAAGTTCTACTTACATGACGTATTACCCTTCTCGGGGAATGGTCTGCATTCAGGAAAATCAAGTTTGAAGTCCTCACTCGAACAAAACGGACTTACCAGCCTCGATCCCGATCCCCATCGATGCTTGAGAACGGGGCTTTACTGTCCTGACGCACAAGCTTTATCAATCCCCTCCCTCCGGAAGATTAAGGAACTTGACTAACGAGACGTTTTTGATATTTTGTCGTTTCTGCATCGATGCGTCGAAGTTAGAATGGGAAGCTCATGTTGTTTCTCGTCGTTTTCTCTTCGAAAAATGAGAGGGCTATCTGTATATGGGTAAAACCGAGCTCATGGTGCATCCCGACCTCCGAAAAATAAGCCAGGCTCGAGACATGGTGGCAAGGGACTGAAATCAAGCCAAAAGTCCCATCGAGCCAGAATATGGACTTGACGCCTGCCCCAGGAATATCGACGCCATGGTACCGAAATCGGTCCTAGCCTAGAACGACTTCGAAGAACATTGTCAGACAATCAAGCATAGCCAACAGAAGGCCGAAATATCCGTGGCCGGCCGAGTATCACGACGGGGATCTCCGCACGTATCGATAAGGAACCGACAATCAGTACATCAGAAGATTCTTTTACTTTTTATATAATTGTACCTAAAGTAAGATTCCTTTAACATATAAAGGGGGTCTAATAATTCATGAAACACATTGTAACACGCACTCAAAAGCAGTATATTATTGTTTTCTCTCTACCTCTTGCTCATTTCATCTGTACCGGTCGTGGTTAGCCCAACTCAACAGTGGCTATTTTAATGCTGAAACTATCCAACTCGTGTGGTTTGAATTTATTTTATCTTTGTTTGTTCAATAGTAACTTAATTTATCACTTTGTATCAAGTTAATCCGCGTATCCTTAAAACGACTTATAAATTTAATTGCTATCCAATTTTGAGGGTAAACAACATCGATTGTTATTATAGTGATTTATTCATTTGCATTCTTCATATATCTATACATCTTATAGAAAATTTTGCGTATGTTACTGCTAAACATGAAAGAAACAAAAGTATAGATTTGGAACTTGATTGTGAAGGTGAAACGACAGAACTGCTAAACTATGACTAGAGTCAGGATCTGTGAAAACTACGTACAATCCGATGCACTAAGTTCGCGCTACGTTGAAGGTTCAGAGAAGGACCGGATCACAAAAATATATTGTATGACATTTTTCTTTTTGCTTTTTTCTAATAGCGAGTAGTACTTTTTGAAAACAAAAAGTGAGCTAACAAAGAAAAGAAAGGGAAAGAAGTTAGTGGCCACAACATACTGCATCAAATATAAATCTCTTCATATTCATAGTACTTTATAGTCTCTAACTTCTGACCAAAAGTGGTACAACATCCTCGTATGTATAAATGAGAAAGATGCATTTGCTTTCTTAAATTTTACTTGAAATTTGTCTGTATGAGTTTAGCCAGAAACGGATACTTTTATGAGTTTCAACATAAAGTTGCAGTTTATAAGTGATTGCAATTTTCTCCTATACCAAATAATCTATGTTCAAATTTTTTAAAGATTTTTTCTTGCTCTTACTTCTCCTTTATCTTGTTTTATATATATATGTTGTCTTCATAAAATATTTGATGTGCTTTTGATCATATGAAAATTGAATGAAAGTTATAGATCTTGACAATGTAACTATTTTTTTAATTATTAATACAATATAATCAATTATAACAAATTACTGTCATTTTAAAATTCTGGTCTATATTTATTATTTTTCATCCGATCTTCAGTACCTGCATTAGAGCCGGATTATATCCGAATTAGTACCGCGTAAGGTCCATTTAAGGGAGGAAGCGTTACCTAACAAGATTTTTTTTATATTCACGACTCAAATCCGAGGTCTCTAATTAATAATGCAGAGATTTTATCCATCCCATTACAACCCATATCGGTAAAAAGAGGGCTTTTGATACAAAATCATTCGTCTTATAAAAACATGTATATATTACTTTGCAAAACTTAAGTAAGCTCATATAAAGAGTGTATATAAATTGTAGTCGCTAGCTATAAATTGTAGTCAAAATAGATTCCAACATCGGAATTGTAACTATAATTGATCCTTTAATCATGGAAAAATCCTTTTCGCAACAGGGAAAGAGTATCTATATCAAAGTTTATAAAATCTATGGGTTTTTTGACAGTAAAGAATTTGGTCCCCTCCTAATCCTAGGATTATATAGGAGTAGCAAAAGAGCAAAATGTAGGCATGGACCATTTTACCTATGCCCCCACTCTCTCTATATTTTTTAATTAATATATCTCCATCACTCCCTTTAGTTCTAATAATTCAAATTTTTTAAATTGGTACGTAGAGAATATTATTATACTCATCATGTTTCATTTAAAATAAGTGCAAATAGTCCTTGTTTTATTAAAGCATGTTGCAGAGGAGATCCAAGATGACCGGGTCCAGAGGCGGATTCAGGATTGAAATTTTATATATTTAATTTGTAAAGTTTTTAGTATTGTATTTGTTGTATTTGTAAAGTTATAGATTCAGACCTACCATTTATTACAAATTTTTATGAACTTTTACAAATAAATTTATGTTCTGCGGTTAAAGTATTAGAATAAGATAAATCCGACGACCATGCTCTACATCCGTCCTGCTCGGGTCATTTGGACATTTGGTTATTGCTGTAGTAATATGAAGATTATGACTTATGAATTGTTTATGCAATAAAAATTGTTAGAAACTGAGTAGTCATGTTGGATTTGTTATGCGGTGCATAATAATATCAAGAATGTTATATCTACTTTAAGGATAATTGTACACTTTAAATACTTTTATTTTAATATCGTTAATACACATATTTCTATTTTATATTTTTTCTATAGAGAGAGAGAGCGCTTTCCCGCCTCAAATGTAAATCACATTGTATTTTCACTCTGGTTCATGACATCAGCAGATAAAAAGTACAACCCTTATTGCAAAATAGTACAAGTACCTAAAGCAGGGATAAAAATATCCGCCAGTCTTTTGTATTTTCACTTAGATATGCAAAATCTTTCACCTTCTTCTTCTTTCTCTCTTTTTTCTCTTTCTTGATCATGTGCAATATTATATTGGACGGTCCGTACTCTGACAATGACCACTGAAGAATGGTGGCACATGCCTCCTGTCATATCATACTTCCCAATTCAACGGCCAAGATTCATCATGTAGGGTTTAATTAACGGCTGTGATTCAAGTTTTCCTTAAACTTCATTCTGATAGAGTACACGGAGCAAGAAAGAGAGAGAGAGAATGAGCCATTAATTTAACCTCTCTGTACACACACACACACACAGAGTCTTCTCTCTCTCTCTCTTGTTTCTCTCTCTACTGCTATCAGGTCTAGCTTGGTCGGGTGTGCTATAAAAACAGAAAAAGACCTTTTTTCCTCTCTCTTCAAAGACAGTGATTGCCCAAGAAAAGATTTTTTTCTTGAGCTCAAACTTAGCTTAGCTAAAATCTAGTTATTCAGCAAAAATAAGAAAGGGGTATTTCTCAAATTTTCAGGATACCTCTCAAAATTTGATCTTTTTTTGTTTTCTTTTGCTTATTCTACTAAAACAAGAAAAGGGTATTCCTCAAAATTTGATCTTTTTTTGCTTTTTGGCTTATTCAACAAAAACAAGAAAAGGGTATTCCTCAAAATTTGATCTTTTTTGTGTGGTGTTTTTGTTTTGTTGGGTTGTTAATGGAGGTGTTGGAGAAAGACAAGTGTTGTGAACTGGGTTGATTTCTTTAGGATTTGATGACGAGGAGCTGAAATTAGGAGTCTTTTTGTTAATGCATGTGGGAATTGAGGTAGGGAGTTGGGGGTGGGGGGTGGGGTGGGGTATGTTGAGGATAAGAGTGATGAATGGGTGTGAGACTTTAGGGTTTGAATTGGGTTTTTGAGGGTTTTATATAATTTTCTTGATAATCATATTTTTGAGGGTGTTTTAGATATATACTTATTTAATTAAAGGGAAGTGTGATTAAAAAATATGAAGCTTTCAACATCAGGATTGAGTCAGCAGCCTCATGAAGGTATCTTCTACATCTCTTCTCTATAATACTTTTTCTTCCTTTGCTGTCTTCTTTTTCAGGTTTGGCTTTTTGTTTATGCCTATCACTGTCTTTATCTGCATAATTTTTGTCCCTTAAATTTATTCTTATGCTTTGTCTTTAGCTAAACTACTAATTGAGAAAAAGATCATGAGAATTTAAGTATGTATTTACTTAATTAAATGAAGTAACATGGTCAATGAGGATTCATATAGCCGAGACGTACTACTTCTTCTTCTTGTTATTGTATTCACTTAATCAAATGAATGTTGATGGATTCTTATTTGGTTGTGACTTCTGAAAAGGAGAGAAGAAGTGTTTGAATTCAGAGCTATGGCATGCCTGTGCTGGTCCCCTTGTATGCCTACCAACGGTAGGGAGTCGAGTGGTTTACTTTCCTCAGGGACATAGTGAACAGGTCCTTCTTCATTTGCCACATTCTCTCTTCTTCATTAATTGTTCACTAATTGTTGCAGCAGTGATCTATTCATTAACTGGTCAATTATTGATAGTTTTAATGGAATTGAGTGCCAGGTCGCGGCAACAACTAATAAAGAAGTTGATGCTCACATACCCAATTACCCGAACTTGCCGGCCCAGTTGATCTGTCAACTTCACAATGTCACAATGCATGTGGGTTCATTGTTTCTGTTCTATGTTTTCTTATGAATTGTTACTGAGTAAGTTGTAATTGGTTTATGAGGAATTGACAATTCTTGAAATTTCAGGCAGATGTTGAAACAGATGAAGTATATGCTCAAATGACGCTGCAGCCCTTGACTCCGGTACTTCATAACCTGACATTCTCATTTTCTTGTTTTTTAAAATACATTGTGTGAATTGGATGACTAATACTGTGTTGCATTTTCAGCAAGAACAAAAGGAGACATATCTTCCTGTTGAGTTGGGAATTCCTAGCAGGCAGCCTACTAATTATTTTTGCAAGACGCTCACCGCAAGTGATACCAGTACGCATGGTGGCTTTTCTGTTCCTCGTCGTGCTGCAGAGAAAGTTTTCCCTCCTCTGGTAATAACTGATCCATTGTTCTCATATTTTAAATACCACTCTGGTTCTGAGTCTGATATTATTCTCATTTTCCTCTGACTCAGGATTTCTCACAGACACCACCTTGCCAAGAATTAATTGCAAGGGATCTGCATGACATTGAATGGAAATTCAGGCATATTTTCCGAGGCAAGCTTTGGGGGCTATTTTCTTTTATATATATATGTATTTTTACACTGTCTTAAGTGTGTCGGGCTTTAATATATCAGCTGGTGGTCATTTTAAATTTGCAGAGAGATTGAGATATATACACACTTAGATATGTGCTCTCATTAAACGATAGTTACTTTTAATCCTCTTTAGTACTTTCTTGTTTTGGGGTCCTTCAGATTTTAGGTGCTTTTGTGACTTGAATGTACATTGACAACACGTTTGGTGGGAAATGATAGACGACTAATAAGTCTTGTATTTTGCTCTTTTTTTTTCTTTGAAGCAATTGGTGTGAGAAAAGACAAAGAAATGGGGTAATGGCTCATATGTAGGAGTAGGACTTTCTTTCATACTCCTACGTTGTTATATCCTTATGAAAGTTGTTGTGTTAATGCCGAGAAAATGACAAAAATAGTCCCTTATGTTTGCGGTCTACAATGTCCTTTAAATATACACCTGAGTAGTTTTAATCTTTATGTTTATTAAAATTCATTACTCATGGTCTCTACTATTATTAAAACACATGCCAGTATTATCTTTGATGAAATTGGCTCGTGAGAAGCATGTAAGCTGTTCAAATTGAATAAAACCGTCGGGACGAACTTCTACGAATTCATTTTTCCCAATTCGTACCTTAAGAAAAATGTTATTCAAGCCAACTGAAGTCACAATTCGCTTTACATGAAATAACAAATGAATCAATGTTTATATTTCCTATGAACCCTCAATAACACCCTTAGTTGTTGAAATCTTACTCTTAGAGGTTTTCCTAAGATACACATTGGGGAAATGAGTACGGAGAAGCCGTTCCAAATGGGATAGCACCCGTTAGGGCTTTTACAGTTTAAACAGCGTACATGTTTCTCACGAGCCAATTTTGTCAAAGATGACTATCACAGCATGTTATAAATATAATGGAAACTAAAAGTTTTCGTGAACATAAAGGACTATTACCGCTCAGGTGCATATTTAAAGGATAATTTTTGACCAACCCCCAAACACAAGGGACTAATGTTGTCATTTTTTCTGTTGCCATATGATGTTTATATATGCACATCTTAATAGTTGCTTTAAGTGGAGGACCACACTTGAGAAGGACTTGCAGAATATATTGCATGTTTTGTGTGTAGCAACTGGTGTAAAATGATGCAAATGGAGTAGAAATCAGGATTTTTTCCTTGGCAATACTCCTTCGGTAATTTGAAGCCATTTTTGCGTAAAATACTTTGTCCACCCATCCAAAAGCGTCTGAGGTTCATTCTTTGAAGCTTGTATGCTTTTGTTCATTATATGATCTGTGGGGTAAATTAATGAAGACAACTTAATAGTCGGTTTCATTCTTTTCCTTGTACTGTGTCATGTAATCATCGTATATGGTGTATGTGAGATGCTATTTTCTTTGTTTGAGGTGACAGACAACAAAATATCTGAAAGGACGGACTATTTTTCATAGTTTATTGAGAATAAAGAGGACCTGAAGAAAATTGAAATATAATGAGTTTTGGCTTATGAACATTTTGAATTCTAACTCGAATGAGATAATAGCAAATGAAGAGGTAGAGAGTAGTTAAGGTTGTCTCTGATACTGTGCTGCCCTGCCTTTCTGACCCGAACAAAAAAAGCAGAAAGTTTTTGTACACTTTCTCTACAGGTTCTTGAAATGGTTACCGGGATTTTCCATGATCCTTTGATTTGCAGGCAGGATTAGGCGCTATTATAATCTTGTAGGATAAGAGTTTTGATTATAATTATTGAGTATTGTGATCTGCTTTGTAGTAATAGTAGGGTTTTGAATGGGATGCTATGAAAGTTATTCCATTTTGTTGTGTGAATGTGGAATTCAAGTTATTACTAATGTTTCTATATGAAGTTCACATAGGTTCAGTAACCTGAGCAAGAAAAACTTAAACATAAGTGCACTAAAAAAACAAAATAACAGCCTGATTTGGCTAGATGAGTGGATGGACTAGAATGGAGGTGGTTATAGAATGAGGATGTAGCTCAATTATTTCTACTATCCATCTATCTCCAATCATTTGCACAGCTTCAGTGTCCAAAAATATTAAGGAGTTCAATCCAGGTTATACTGGTGGCAAAACTACATTATTGTTGTAGTTACAAGATTTGCACCATTCCTTCAAAATATTGTTTATTTAATCTGACTTCTTGGTACATGTAAATGGTGGACGGACGGTTATAGTCTTTAGACTTAAGTTACAGTTTTTGAACATCCAAATGAAAAAGGTTTCACAAAATGAATCAGAATACTTGGCTATGTGCTCTTGACATCCTACTTGTTTTACTTTAATATTGGACTGTTCTCTTGTTGTCCTAATCCTGTTATCTTAACGCGGCGCTGTTCTTACGTGAGCTTGTTTCTTGGCTCATTTGCTGGATAAAATAATGATTCCTGATTTCCCATGGAAGCAAGAACATAATGCAGTGTAAAACTAACTGATGCTGAAACATGTTTGTATTTGTCTGTCTGTGCATGCAGGACAGCCTAAGCGGCATCTTCTTACGACTGGCTGGAGTGTGTTCGTTAGTGCAAAAAGACTTGTCGCTGGAGATTCAGTTCTTTTCATTTGGTAGTTTTAGCTGTTTATTTATTTATTTTTCCAAATAAACTTTTCTTAGATTTCCACCATAGGTATAGCATCTAGCTGTGCTGTTCCCTGAGGCTTTCTCTCAATTGCTTTTCACCGTTTTTGTGTCAGGAATGAGAAAAATCAGCTCCTCCTGGGAATTCGCCGTGCAACTCGACCCCAAACTGTGATGCCATCATCTGTTCTGTCTAGTGACAGCATGCACATTGGATTGCTTGCTGCCGCTGCTCATGCTGCCGCTACCAATAGCTGTTTCACTGTTTTTTTCAACCCAAGGTGTT
Organism: Nicotiana knightiana; assembly: GCA_005239525.1. Lineage (NCBI taxonomy): Eukaryota > Viridiplantae > Streptophyta > Magnoliopsida > Solanales > Solanaceae > Nicotiana > Nicotiana knightiana. The sequence goes on from ML417523.1 coordinate 87,113, forward strand.
GTGAATGATTGTTTGCTCCTTATGTGTTCCTTTAGCCTGTATATCCTTTCTGCCTGTTGAACTAATGCTTATTGCATCAGGGCTAGCCCATCTGAGTTTGTCATACCTCTTTCAAAATACATTAAAGCTGTATATCACACTCGTGTTTCTGTTGGAATGCGTTTCCGGATGCTATTTGAGACTGAAGAATCAAGTGTTCGAAGGTATGGAAGTATTTGGGCTTAAATAAATTCATGTTTTCTTTGTGTTAAGATTTCTTCGATCTCTTTGGACAAGTGCATATAGGTATAGGTAGCATATTAGTTTCTTATTGATGGATCATTAGGCACCTTTTGATACTTAACCACACATCAGTGTCACTTGGATCCGACTCCAAATCATAGATGAGTGGCTCTTGGATGCGGTTCTTTATTTTGTTCATAATATCGAATAATGTACGAAAAATGAATTCAGATGAAGGTGCAAGTTTATGGCCTCTGTTGCTTTACGTTGTACTCATGGATTTGCATATCTTGTTTAGCCTAGTGCTTGCAACAAGTAACATTAGAGTATTAACTAGGCAAAGTCAGTGGTCAGTACAGGTATATAAAACAATTATGTTGCAACTCCATTAGTGGGATATGATAAGTGCCATAATTTTGTGGCTATAATTGAAATCGGAGTCAGCTAATTAATGTGTTGGGTTTCTCTTCCTATGTGTGGATCTGATACTTTTCAGATACATGGGCACAATTACTGGCATTGGCGACTTAGATCCAGTTCGCTGGGCGAACTCTCACTGGCGATCTGTCAAGGTAAATGAGTTCAGCATTTTCATACTCCCTCTCTTTCAATTTATGTATCTTACTTTACAATTTATGTATCTTACTTTACTTTTGTCTTTTTCAAAAATAATACATCTTTCTATATTTAGTACTCCCTCCGTTCCAATTCATGTGAACCTGTTTGACTGGGTACGGAGTTTAAGAAAAAATGAAGATTTTTGGAATTCCAAGGTCCTAAACAAGTCAAAAAGGGGTCCAGAGTATCTGTGTGATTATAAAAACTTCTCATTAAGAGTAGATTTGAAAATTTAAGCTAAATTATTTCCAAATTCGGAAAGGAGTCATTCTTTTTGGAACGGAACAAAAAGTAAATAGGTTCACGTAAACTAGAACGGAGGGAGTAGTTCTTTAACTCCAACTTTTCACATGGCATACTTAAGACCACAAGATTCAAGGACAATTTGTTAAATTATACACATCTTTAGTTTAAGACCACAGGATTTAGAAGTCTTGCAGAACTCTTAAATTTTCCTTTGATCTCCATATCATTAAGAAACTCAGACTTCTTGTTCTTCTCGGTAATTAATTATGTCATGTTTCCTTGGACGAATTCTAATCTTCTATGGTTTATGTTGCATGCAGCAGTAGTTTGTATTTCATAGGGTGCACGGTAGCTTATTGGTTAAGTGCTTTTACTGCTTTTGCCTTGTGTATCACGGATGAAAGCTGTGTATTCTTGTACTAGATCCCAGTTAGTTTTTTATTCTATTGCTTACTGGAAAAATAAACCTATGCTTTTCTACACTGCTATTCAACTTTGTACCCATC
>ML417523.1:89345-100313 GCA_005239525.1 Nicotiana knightiana
AAAAAAAATGTGTGAGCGGAAGCCACCTCTGAACTGATACCTTTTACCCTGTTCCTTCTGTCGTTAATTTCATTTTAAGAATAGTGCTAACCTGTGGTTTTCTTCTTGTACACTGCTGTTGAAATAACTTCTTTCATCATTTCCGGACCTGAGATGCTTGCCAGTTATCAGCTGTTCAAATTCATTGAACTGTTAATAGTTAGAGGCTAAGTGATTTTAGTTTATGTCCCGCTCTCAAATTTCAGCGTCAAACTTCTTTACTATATCAAGTTGTTATCCCACAACATTGTCTATCTTTGATGCGAGGTATTGTACATAATTGCATAGAAAGTAAAACATGCTTGACCCGGAATTTATGTAGCAAATGCAGAAATCAGATTCTATCTCTCTTTTTTTTACCTCATTTGCAGGGAAATTACAAATGTACAATAGTTGATGTTAAAAAAACAGTTATTCTATGTTCACGCATCTATTTACACAAGGAGTTTCACGAAATTGTAGGTTGGTTGGGATGAGTCAACAGCAGGCGAGAGGCAACCCAGGGTTTCACTATGGGAGATAGAACCTTTGACTACTTTTCCAATGTATCCATCTTTATTCCCTCTTAGGCTAAAACGGCCTTGGTACCCAGGAACTTCATCTTTTCAAGGTATAGTGCGTTGAATATTCATGTGGTTAACCTGAGGTTTCCTTGTACTATTTTTGGAAAATTTGTTAAATTTTGTTGTCAGTCAGATGGGCCTTCTGGGGGGGGGGGGGGGGGGGGGGGTCTTTCTTTAGTACTCCCTCTGTCCCAATTTATGTGATGGTGTTCAAACTTCGAGTGTCCAATGAATTATTCTTCGACTGCAAATCTTTCATTTGCCTTTTAACTATTTTGAATTATTAATTTTTGCGACTTATAGTACTTTTTACGTAGTTTCCAAATATGTAAATTTTATTTCGAAATACTTAAAGATTCTTAGTTCTTTGTCCATACACGGTCAAAAAGTTAAAGAAGTTTGAATCTCGAAAATCCAAAAAAATATCATATAAATTGGGACAGAGGGAGTAGTATCAATGATTCATTATCGGACTTTCAGCTTATTTTTGTTCTGGAGGAACTGTTGTAAATACTTTTCCTTGCTTTTTTTGCAGAAAATAACAGTGAAGCTATTAATGGAATGGCATGGTTAAGAGGGGAAGGTGGTGACCAAGGACCGCATCTGATGAATCTTCAATCTTTTGGGATGCTTCCCTGGATGCAACAAAGAGTCGATCCAACTATTCTCCGAAATGATCTTAACCAGCAGTATCAAGCTATGTTGGCTACTGGTTTGCAAAATTTTGGGAGTGGCGATATGCTGAAACAGCAACTGATGCAGTTTCAGCAGCCTGTCCAATATCTTCAGCATGCCGGCAGTCATAATCCTCTCCTGCAGCAGCAGCAACAACAACAACAAGCAATGCAACAGCAACAGGCTATTCATCAGCATATGCTGCCTGCTCAAACTCAAATGGATAACGTTCAAAGGCAACCACAGCAACAAGTCGGAAATCAGATGGACGACCAGTCTCATCAACATTCTTACCAGGAAGCATATCAAATATCTCATAGCCAGCTCCAGCAGAAACAACCATCAAGCATTCCTTCTCAGTCATTTTCAAAGCCGGATTTTGCAGATCCGAACTCTAAGTTTGCAGCTTCTATTGCTCCGTCGGTCATTCCAACGGGGCTAGGTTCTTTATGTTCGGAAGGAAGTAGTAACTTTTTAAATTTTAATAGAATTGGTCAGCAGTCTGTGATCATGGAGCAGCCGCCTCAAAAATCTTGGATGTCAAAATTTGGGCATTCAGAATTGAATGCTGGCTCCAACTCATCCTTACTCCCGGCATATGGGAGAGATACTCCAACTTCACAGGAAACTTGTAGCTTAGATGCCCAGAATCAAACTCTTTTTGGTGCTAATGTTGATTCTTCAGGGCTTCTCCTCCCAACAACTGTGTCCAATGTTTCTACTACATCAATTGATGCTAATATGTCCGCTATGCCACTAGGGACTTCTGGTTTTCAGAATTCTCTATATGGTTATGTGCAAGACTCTTCCGACTTGTTGCATAATGCAGGACAAGTTGATCCACTAAATGCGACCCGTACATTTGTCAAGGTGCGTGCTAGTTCTGATGTGTTTTTTGCATTTCATTGTCATTTTCTTGTATATAACTGTTATGTCGATAAAGCTGTTTTTTCTATGCAGGTTTACAAATCAGGGTCTGTTGGAAGGTCACTGGATATCACCCGGTTCAACAGCTATCATGAGCTACGGCAGGAACTGGGACAGATGTTCGGGATTGAAGGGTTCCTTGAAGACCCTCAAAGATCAGGCTGGCAGCTTGTATTTGTTGACAGGGAGAATGATGTCCTTCTTCTTGGAGACGACCCATGGGAGTAAGTACCCTGTTACTACTTACTAGAGAGATTTTCATTTTACCTCTGCTCAAAATTTGCCAAATACGATGGAATGAAGAGCTTATGCTTTCAGTCCATATCATTCACATGTCATTTTTTTGTGTTCCTATTTTGCTAAAACTCACAGGGTACTCGAGGTTTGGTACTAATAGCTAATTACAGTAGCGCAGCCTAGAATTTGCTAGTGACGTTCAAGATTTAATATATATGTATAGCAAGTAGTATTTGACCTGTATACACAATATAGTCATCTGGCAAAGGTTGTTAAATTGACCACTCTCCAATCTGTTGTAGTTCTGCTGCTGGCTGATTATATATCAATTCTAGTACATTTGTCTTTTTTTGATAAGGAACTCTAGTACCTTTGTTTGGTTTATTCCTTCAGTCCTGTGGTAGAGTACAATTTTCGGAAAATGGCATTTTACCTTCTCTTTTCCGAACCAAGACATGGTATTCACTTTTACCATTTCTGGCATGGTATTTTCAGGGCATTTGTCAACAATGTCTGGTATATCAAAATTCTTTCACCCGAGGATGTGCAGAAACTGGGGAAGGAAGAGGTTGAATCCTTAAACCGTGGTTCACTTGAAAGGATGAACAGTAATAGTGCTGATGGTCGAGACTTCATGTCTGGACTGCCGTCCATAGGATCACTTGAGTACTGACAGTTGTCATCCTTCGATAAAGAACTGTGGTTCCAAGTCCCTGCTCCCCAAGAGCTCAGATGTCTCAAATTTCATACCGTGTTTCCTGGCTTCTATAACGTTGTCCTAATTAATCCCGTCTCAATTGTATGGCATAATTCTTTATGTAGTAGAGATTTTAATCCATCTCCCATTTGTATTTCAGTGCTGTTGTATGAGTTAATACTAATCACTGTACTCAAGCTCAAGACAGAGATGATTTAGACTAAGAATCTTGAAGATGTAAACTTGTCAATGCAGTTAAAACTTTTTGTGAGTGCATTTGTTACTTACTAATGTAGATTATCTATTCCGAAACAAAGTATTCAACGATTCTCCAGAACGTCGTCTTCAAAACGCCAGTACCATGCAGCTGCTTCAAAACCAACGTGTTGCTCCTTGATCAGAGGACCAAGATGTTGGTGAATATCCAAAGTATTTAAGGGTGCCTGATAATGTTCCATCCCTGCGAGCAGACCTAGGATTTGAAGTTTATAAATTTGAAATTTTAATCCTTTTAAGCTATTCAATGAATTTTTAACGAGGACATACATGGTTAGAATCAATGTTACTGTGTTCGGTTGAATTTGTGGCCGATACTCTAGCTTGCCCCTGCCTGTGAAAGCCTTTTTCAGTAGTAAGATATCCTCAATATACCCTCTGCTTGATCTTCATTTGCGCATGTGGAAAATATGGGGACATGTATACAGTCCAATCTCTCTTGACATTGGTACTGGCAAAAACGACCAATGCTTGATTCTTCACTTGAAATCAGTAAGATCATAAATAGGGAACAATGTATAGGATGGAATTTAACGTAATATCTGGATTAAAGAAATGTACATGAGTTGCTTCTGTTCTTGTCATTACAGAAAACAAAAGCAAGAAAAAAAAAAAACAAGAAGGAAAAACAGAAGAAAATCTTTGTCAGCCTAACCAGAGAAGATAATTACAGGAAAGCAAACGTTAAAGAGAAAGCAAAACCAGTTCATTTCTGCTGGTAATAGTTGTTAATAAAAAGTATAACTACACCATAAAAGTGCCTAGCTACTTGCTTTGATACTCAACACTGTTGTTTCCTGAACTGAACTGAGGAGTTGTGATGGATATTGTATCGACAATACTCGAGTCTATGTCAATTGGCAGCATAGTAGAAGGCCATACAAATGCTGGTTTGAATGGTGGAACTTCTGGTGCTGGTACTGACCCTGATATAATTTGAACTATCGTCTGTGTTTTAGGCCTTTCACTAGCAATTGGATGAGAGCAAGCCAAAGCAAGTAGTAACAATCTCTTTGCTTCTTCAGCTACATAATCATCCCCGAGCCTCGTGTCAACAGCTTCGAGGATTCTGTCATCGCGATGCAAGTACCAAACCCAATCAGCAAATAGTTGAAAGCCATTAACTTTAGTTCCAGGCCTTTGGCCACATACTAATTCCAGCAACACTGCTCCAAATGCATAGACATCAGAATGTTGAGTGGCTTTTCCAGTGTGGAAACACTCTGGTGCAATGTACCCCATCGTGCCAAGCACACCCTCTGCCTCAGCATACGAGGTCTTCTCGTGGTCAAGTGCTCGTGCCAGGCCAAAGTCTCCGAGGCGTGCATTGAAGTTGGAGTCGAGCATGATGTTGTTCGCCTTAAGATCGCGATGAACCACCTTCTGCTCAAACTCATCGTGCAGATAGTGCAGGGCTGAGGCGATGCCCGAAACAATCTTGTACCTGACTTGCCAGCTGAGTGGTTTTTTATCAGGACCTGAGAAAAGGTGTTTGTCTAGGCTACCATTTGGCATGTACTCATATACAAGTAGTAGCTTTCCATGCTTGTGGCTCCATCCTGTCACAATAATAGATGATTGTAAGATGCTTATGTCTCTATTGCTGTTCTCATCAGCTTGAAGTTGCACAGTAATTTGCTTGAAAGTCAATAAAAATCTGCTAGAAAGGCAGATAGTATAAATGTTTCTCATAAAAAGGATAGTCTGGTGCATTACGCTCCCGCTATGTGCGGGGTCCGAGGAAGGGCCGGACCACAAGGGTCTATCGTACGCAACCTTACCCCACATTTCTGCAAGAGAGTGTTTCCACGGCTCGAATCCGTGACCTCCTCGTCACATGACAGTAACTTTACCAGATACGCCAGGGCTCCCCTTCATTTCTGATACTATGATAGTAGTTGCAGTAATGTCATAGAAGTGATTAGCTTCAAATTGATACAACGGTTTCACTTCTGAGGTAAATTTTATATTATCAGGTCACCTAAATGATAACCGCAAATAATCATTTACAAAATGTGCAATCAGTAACCTGGAAAATAAGCTAGATTACCTACTATAATAGGTTTAAGTACATCGATAATGTAGAATTCTTAGTACTATTAGTGTATATAGGTTAAATCTTTATACAATAATAATGGTCTATATTTTTGTCCAATCAACAATAATGTTGTGTAAAATGTTAAGGATATCAAAATTTGTACATGCCAAAAAAGGTTGGGTAGTAGAGCTCCAATCATCTTTTTTGTAGGACCTATTTTTGGAATATTTAAACAGGTCTCAATTATGATGTATTGTTGTAGGGTCATCTCTCAGCAGTAATTGGAGTTGATTGCATTTTGAAGCAAATGTCCTATTCAGTGGCTATGATGTTGATATTAACTTTTAGATAGTACCTAATTTGTCACAATAATTGACATTTGAATGAAGGTTGATTTTCCAAGGAAGCTTCCTTGATTCTTCACAAAATAATTGCTTTGACTATGGTAAAGATAGATTCGGGATTTAAATTTTATGGGTTCAAATTCATAATTCTACCATCTCATTTAATTTACAAAAATACATATATAGTATACACGAAAACTATTGGTACAGATGAACCCGTAGTTTCTACACTGGATATCCCTTTGGCTATGTGCTAATAATGCAAAAAGATTGAACCTCATTGCTTATATGTACACAACTTAGATAAAGTCCTTATAAACACAGGATATCCAAGGAAAAAAAAAAGGAGACTTTAAGACAAAAATGAGGACAAGTTAGTATTTAAGGATTCCACAAACGAAAAGTCCTGTTCAAAACCATGATTAAAGACTAATCTTGGGCACATTTTTAAGCTTTTACATAAGAACAGAAGATTGTGGGTTCAATATTTTTGTTTATTTATTTATTTATTTATTTGAGGCTTAACCAAATAATATTCGAAAACTATTAGCCCGACTAATTCAAATTTGCTATGTATATAACTAATTTATGTAGAAAGCATTCCCTATTAGGAATTATTTCATTTTCAAAGCTCGAATTTGAGGCTATGTTTGAAATTGCTGGTAGAGAAAGCAAAAAAAGATACAAAAGGGAATGAATCAGTGCTCTTTTGTTTTCCAGCTAAGAATTTAACATGTCTCTTACTATTAAAATTTTGGATTTTTTCTCCAAGAGGGAATTAATTATTATTTAGGCTAGCAAAAAGTAGCCCTTGCATTCGAGTGATCATACCCTACAAAGTTTTGGCTTTAGATATATTTTACTCGTTTTAAAGATTTGGACCACATTTTCTCCAATCACATCAAATGAAGTCTTCTTCTATAGGATTCTTTATTTCATCTCGAAAGAAAGAGAATTCAATATTTCTGCTTTTATAATTGTTCTCTCCATTACTCCTAAATCCTATCTACTATTCACCAACTTTTAACGTCAAACTTATCCCTTTGCCTTCGAGGTGAACCTAGAATTTAAAGGAGTGAGATACATGAGAGTACTATTTAACCAGTGCCCTATCACATATAGAATATTTGGTTGTGAAATAAATTATATTAAGATTAACTATTACGTGTTAGTAATTTCGGGATTATTATCCCACTCTTTCATAGGGATAAAAATAACATCAAATCGTGGGATAATCAATTTCGAGATTAGTTATATCCGGATTTTATATCAACCAAACATGTGATAAATTCATATCAAATTTAATCCAAAGATTAGTTATCCCTTATCACTCGTACCAAACGAGCCTTAAGGATTTCCGATAAAATATATAAATGTTTTCAACATATATATGTGTATATATATCTTGAATTTTTGAGGAGGTTAACAGGTCCGATAACCCCTCTTCTCTGTAGTTCGCCTCTGCCTTACGTGACAAGAATTTTTTATAATATAAATATGCTTACAAATGAAAAGAACCAAATCCTCAGGAAATATTAGAAGCAAAATTTATTTGTAAAAAAAACTGTCACTTTCAAACTGTTGCAAAAGCTATGCGCACACCATTTTTGACGCTTCCATGAAAGCTCTTAATTTTTTCTCCACTCTCTTATAGTAGTAAAGACTTATTTTTAAGAACAGATGAAATTCATGCACCTTGTTAAAAAAATTCAACTCATATTTTAACCGGTTTAAACTTGTGATTTTTTAGTCACACAGAAACAACTCTTAGTGTTATGCCAAGTTTGTTTTAGTGCTAAAAGTAAAAGTAGAAACAAGCTTAAACTCGTGATTTTCTAGTCACACGATGACAACTCTTAGCGTTATGCCAAGTTTCCCTTAATACTAAAAGTAAAAGTACAGTAAAAAAGTAATACTTACCAAGCAATTTGACAAGATGTTTATGCCTGAGACGGTTGATAATGGTAAGTTCAGCCAAGAAATCATCTTGACCTTTGATACTTTCCCTTGAAAACCATTTCACTGCAATTTCCAAATTTTCACCAACTAAATATCCTTTGTATACAACTCCAAATCCACCTTCACCTAGCTTGTTTTTTTCATCAAAATTATTAGTAGCTTTCTTCAATGCCTTAAACTCAAAATCTCTAGGCATTCCAGGCAAACTCTTAAGTGCACCAAGTATATTTGACTCTGACATAGCAACCCTTTTCTTGTAGTAATAGTACCCTAAATATGTTGCCAAAATCAAGAATAGAACAAATAATGGAATCCCAACACCTAAACCAATAGTTAAAGATTGATTTTGGTCTTGAAAATACTCAACTGTAAAATTCCACCTTAACACACAATTCAATTGATTAAAATTCCCTGTTGAAGCAGAGAATCCAAAGTATGATTCTTGATTCACAACATCTCTTAAATCAATATCATGTGATAATATTGGATTCTTTGGCCTAGGTGGGGTTGAGCCATTTTTCTCTGCTTGTTCTGCTATGTACACATCAAGAACTTTCTTGATACCATCATATTGTACCCAAATATTGTAAAATCTTGCACCTATTGGAGCAAGCTCAATTCCATGTTTGGTTAAAGATACAGACCTTATAGATTTGATACTATGAATATCAATGCCAATATGGTTATCATCCATATCAAAATCTTGTTGGAAAGTGTCGAGCTCAACCGCGATAATCCTATTAATAAATTTCCCATCTGTAGTAGCATTTGTCAACCCTAAATATTTCCCTTGACTATTTGGTGGCAACTCCAAATCAGGAGAAATCAAGAAAGTTAAACCTTCAGCTGCAGTTTTATTATCTAGCCTGTAAATGTTTACAAGAAATGAAGAGTTGAAAGATGCAACTCTACTATCTTTTGATGACGTGCCACCTTCCCATAATTTGAAGGATTGTTTCAAGAGTATTCTACCTGAATTATCGAACATGTTGTAATGAGAGTTGGCTGTATCAGGAGTTACTTGTAGAGCTTGGTTGCTGATTTGTGCTGGTTCTTTAATTTCCAAGATTGGAATATATGTATGGTCAAAGGGATCTCCATATTGTTTTTCGAATTTTATTAGCTTGGCTTGAGATATGGATTGAAGACAGCAGAAAAAGATGAAGATGGTGTTGAAGTTTGGTGTCAATAATCTCATTTTTCATGTAGTGAATAGAACTAGAGAAGTGAGAATTTGGAAAATGGAGAAGAAGGAAAGATGAAGGAATAAAAGAAGGTTTGGAGCACGTTGGGATTTGCTTTTTTTTTTTTTTTTTTTTTTTTTTTTGTAGTAGATGTAAATGAAATATTGGAAGAGGTGGACATACAATGATAATAATATATGGTGGTGGGATAGTTGAATTTTGAAGTTTGAACAATCTTTGGCTTTGGTCTCATAGTCTTTCATGTGACTACCAGGAACTTGCCCCACCCCCTAATTTTCTTACCATTTGAATACTATATTTTATTACCCTACGTATGTTATATTTGTCCTTTAACCCTCATAGATTTTCTACCTGAAGAATAAAATAGAGGGTAACTTTAAATTATAATCAAAAGTAATTGCGTAAATGGCAGCATGTTGCATAAGGCATTCTGCATGTATACAGTCGGGGAAAATTCGTATCCCAAGGGATGTAATGTAAAAAGTTTTTTCTAATAAAAATATTAATGGCTGCTTTCATAGTTCGAACTCGTGACATATAGGTCACACGAATACAACTAGGCTCCAAGGCTCAAACGTAGATGAATAAATTCGAATATTTTTCTTGAAGTATTTTCGCACCTAAATGGTAGACATACAATGATAATATATGGTGGTGGGATTGTTGAAGTTTGAATAATTTTTGGTTTTGGTCTCATAGTCTTTCATGTGACTACCAGGAACTTGCCCCACTCCCTAATTTTCTTGCAATTTGAATAGTATTTTATTACCCCCACGTTTACTTATAATTAACTGTCAGTAAATCGTTTTGCATTTATCCCTAATCCTAATAGAGTTCCAACCTGAAGTATAAAATAGAGAATAATTTAAAAGTATAATCAAGAGTAGATGAGTAAATGGCACCCCAATACACAAGACGTCTCGTATTCACGCAGTCGGAGAAGGACCGTATCCCAAGGGATATGATGTTGACAACCTATCCTAATACAAGCATTAATGACTGCTTTTACGACTCAAACTCGTAATTTATAAGTCACACGAATACAATTTTATGGTTGCTCCAAAATTATCCTTCCTCGAGGCTCCAAGGCTCCAAGGTACAATTTTATTCACCAAGCACCCTCCTTCTGCTAATACAAAGAAGGTGGCCAGAGTAGTAGGCTGGTCCTTGCCACCTTCCTTCCTTTTGTCTTTTTTTTGGACAATAGATGGTATTGGTGGCCAACTCCACATTATCAATATTTCGAGATTTAAGATTTAAGATGTCGAGAACATGAGCGAATCATTAAAAAAAAGAGAAAAAAAAATATTAAATTTATTTGATCTCTGTTCGTTCGGATAATAGCCCATTCAATTAAGTGTACTATTTAATTTTTTTGGAACATGACAACAAGCAAATAATATTAAATTAATTCTTAAAAATATATACATAAAATAAATAGTTTGACGAAGATCATGGATTCACACGCACCTTTAATGATATGTCATTCTAGATGGTACTATTACAGTATTACTATCAGAGACAAACTGTTTCCTTATTATGGTTTTTTAAAAATGTTTTTATTATTTCTAAACAAAAGAGATAATCTGTCATTCATTTTAGGAGGGGAGCAATAATTTGCTAAGCGAGTGTGGGTAATTTTTTTTTCCTTGACTACCATTTAACATTCCAACTTCTAAATTGAAGGCCATTTCTATAGGCTCGTATTGAAAAGTATTCCAAGCTTCTCTATAACTTTTAAAGAAATACAAAAAAAAGAAAAACATTAGTCTAATTAATTAAATAATGAGCTGTATTATATGATGTTTAAGTACTGTAAAGTGATGCAAAATATTGAATATTGGCAGTATTGTCACTCACTCAACTCAAAATTTGCCACATGAATTATCATTTAAACAGGTAGCAGCTTATAAAGAATTCAAATCCAGCACATGTAACTTTAGTACTGCTTAGCTTATCAGTATCACACAAATCATATAATAATACTATATATATATATATATAGTAT
>ML417524.1:0-19386 GCA_005239525.1 Nicotiana knightiana
ATAGGTTGTGGTATTGCGATTGTTGCGAGAACTGTGACTATGGAGCATGTTCGCCCTTTTGTGATAATAGTAAACTTTGCATTTGCGACTGTGTTGAAGTTAGTGACTTCGAAACCTGTTTGTTTCTTATTCCTGCATCCAAAGAAAAATTGTGAGATCTGTAGGTGGGGAAGGTTGGTTCATATCTCCACTGGCTTTACTTGCTTCGCTTTTCTTGGTCTGATGATTCTGTTTGTGTCATCGGGGTAGCGTTTGGCTAACAGAGCTATATTTTGAAAATGTATGCATGGTTTTGCAAAGACATAGTATAAAACATGTTTTAGGAAATCTAAATGAACCGACGACCGTGACACGGTTCTAGACGTTGCAACCTTTCATGCTACAGAATTTTGAGGGTCCTCCTCAAAGTTCTGCCCCAGTTAGATGGTTGACGATTCTGACCGTTGTACATGCTGCGATCGACTGAACTTGCTTCAGAATTTTGAGAGTCCTCCTCAAAATTCTTCCCCAGTTCCTAATTGTGGGAGAAATGAGATTTTTATTGAATTATGACCGAACCCATAGGGCTGCCTACATATCCCCTCTTAAACGGGAATCAGGTCAGGCATAGTTCAATTTACATCCTTGAAGAAAAGCATAGAGTTACACATAGTATCGATTGACTGCATCTGAATTGATTGGATTTGGCCAAACTTCTCCGTCCATTTCTACAAGTATGAGAGCTCCTCCTGTCAATACTCGGTGAACCATATACGAACCTAGCCAGTTGGGAGAAAATTTCCCTTTGGCTTCGTCTTGATGTGGAAAGACATTCTTTAACACTAGCTGCCCCGGTGTGAACTGTCTTGGCTTGAGTCTCTTGTTGAAGGCTCTGGACATTCTATTCTGATAAAGTTGACCATGACATATTGTATTCATCCTTTTCCCATCTATGAGGACCAACTGCTCGTAGCGGCCTTTTATCCATTCTGTGTCGCTGAGCTCAACTTCTTGTATGATTCTTAAGGAAGGGATCTCCACTTCGGCAGGGATAACAACTTCCGTTCCATAAACCAGTAAATGAGGAGTTTCCCCGGTTGATGTGCAGACTGTGGTGCGGTATCCTAGTAAGGCGAATGATAATTTTTCATGCCACTGTTTCTGCTTTTCTATCATCTTTCTCAATATTTTTTGATGTTCTTGTTGGCGGCTTCCGCAACTCCATTCATCTGTGGTCTATAGGCTGTGGAATTCCCGTGCTTGATTTTGAAAGTCTCGCACATGGCTTTCATCAAATCATTGTTGAGATTGGATCCATTGTCGGTGATGATTGACTCCGGAACCCTGAACCGACAAATGATACGGTCACGGACAAAGTCTGCCACGACTTTCTTAGTCACTGCTTTGTATGATGCTACTTCGACCCATTTGGTAAAGTAATCAATAGCTACTAGGATGAACCTATGTCCATTTGAGATTGTGGGCTCGATTGGTCCAATAACGTCCATTCCCAAGGTGACGAACGACCAAGGTGAGCTTGCTGCATTGAGCTCATTTGGGGGTACCTTTATCATATCTGCATGTACCTGACATCGATAGCATTTCCGGACATATTGGATGCAGTCCGTTTCCATGGTCATCCAGAAGTAACCGGCTCTGAGTATTTTCTTTTCTAAGACAAAACCATTCATGTGTAGGCCACAGGTCCCAGCATGTATCTCTTCAAGTAGTCTAGAGGCTTCCTTTGCTGAGAAAGAAATTATTGGACAATATCCGGAGTGTGCGTTTCTGAGTGTGATTTGCAAGCTCTGGGTACTCTCCCTTTGACAAATATTCCCTGATGTCGTGGAACCATAGTCTCCCGTCTACTTCTTCTTCAATGTGGGCACAATATGCTAGTTGGATATGGATATTTACTGAATAAGATCAATGAAGTTCGTATCTGGGTGCTGTATCATGGATGATAGAGTGGCCAATGCATCGGCAAACTCGTTCTGAATTTAGGGGACGTGCCGAAATTCTGTCTTTGTGAACCTTTTCCTCAATTCTTGCACATGGTACATATATGACAATATGCTGAAGTTCTTGGTAGTCCATTCTCCTTGTACTTGGTGTATTAGCAAATCTGAGTCACCAATTACTAGCGACTCCTGGATATTCATGTCAATGGCCATATTGAGCCCTAAGATGCAGGCCTCATATTCTGCCATATTGTTGGTACAAGGAAATCTAAGTTTGGCAGATACTGGGTAATGTTGACCTGTTTCCGATATTAGGACAACTCCAATGCCGACTTCTTTGAAATTGGTTGTTCCGTCGAAGAACATTCTCCACCCGTCATAGGATTCTGCAATGTCTTCCCCTATGAATGACACTTCTTCATCGGGAAAATACATTTTTAGGGGTTTGTATTCTCCTCCCATGGGATTCTCGGCAAGATGATCTACCAGTGCTTGCCCCTTGACCGCTTTCTGAGTCACATAGACAATATCGAACTCACTCAGCAGGATTTGCCATTTGGCCAGTTTGCCAGTGGGCATGGGCTTCTGAAAGATATATTTCAAGGGATCCATCCTTGATATGAGATACATTGTGTAGGCACAGAAGTAATGCCTCAGCTTCTGGGCTATCCAGGTTAGAGAACAGCAGGTACGTTCCAGTAGAGAATACCGTGCCTCATGTGGAGTGAACTTCTTACTCAGATAATAAATAGCATGTTCCTTTCTTCCTATCTCTTCGTGCTGCCCCAGAACGCAGCCAAAAGCTTCATATAATACGTCAAGGTAGAGTAGCAAGGTCCTACCTGGCTCTGGCGGGACCAAGACTGGTGATGTTTACAAGTATTCCTTGATTCTGTCGAAAGCCTTTTGACAATCCTTGGTCCATTCGGTCGCAACATCTTTCTTCATCATCTTGAAGATTGATTCACATATAACTGTGGACTGGGATATGAATCGGCTGATATAGTTAAGGCGTCCCAGGAAACTCATCACATCTTTCTTGTTCTTTGGCGGTGGCAATTCTTAGATGGATTTGACCTTTGATGGATCCATTTCTATTCCTCGGCGGCTGACGATGAACCCAAGAAATTTCCCAGTAAGAACTCCGAACGCACACTTTGCGGGGTTTAACTTTAAGTTGTACTTTCGCAGCCTGTCGAAGAATTTTCTCAAATCTGCTGTATGGTCGGTGGCTCTCTTGGACTTGATGATGACGTCATCCACATACACGTCAATTTCTTTATGTATCATATCATGGAAGATAGTGGTCATAGCTCTCATATAGGTGGCCCCAACATTTTTTAGGCCGAACAACATCATCTTATAACAGTAAACTCCCCACGGCGTAATGAAAGCCGTTTTCTCAGCGTCTTCCTCGTCCACCCAAATCTGGTGGTGACCAGCATACTAATCCACGAACGATTGAAGTTCATGCTTTGCACAATTTTCAATCAAGATGTGTATGTTCGGGAGAGAAAATCATCCTTCGGACTGGCCCGATTGAGATCCCGGTAGTCGACACAAACTCTGACCTTTCCATCTTTCTTGGGTATTGGCACGATGTTGGCTAACCATGTCGGATATTCAACTACCCTGAGAACCTTGGCGTTGATTTTCTTGGTAACTTCCTCTTTGATTTTCAGACTCATATCAGGCTTGAATTTTCTGAGCTTCTGCTTTACCGGCGGGCACATTGGATTGGTTGGTAACTTGTGAGCCACAATGGATGTACTTAGACCAGTCATGTCATCGTACGACCATGCAAATATGTCTTCATACTCTTTCAAGAATTGTGTGTATTCCACTTCCTCTGATGGCGATAGATAAATGATGATGCGAGTTTCCTTGACAGTTTCTGAATCTCCCAGGTTGACTATCTCGATTTCGTCCAGATTGGACTTAGGTCTATTTTCAAAATCCTCAACTTCTCTGATAATTTCATCGGGTATGGTATCTTCTTCTTCTGAATCACTGTCCTTTTGTTGCGTTGTCTTATTGCATATCACAGTCATTGGTTCATCAAGACAGAAAATAGTAATGCTGTAAGATAAAATAATAAGAGAAAATGATAATAAATGAATACAGATTCGTTCAAACATAAAAGTGATTTTCAAATGTTTTGGAACATTGGAGATTTTATTGGAAAATGCAAAAAATGGAAATGCGGAAAAGGAAATCACTAGCAAAATGAAATAAACAACGCTTGTTCAGCCTTGCTACCCCGGGACTCGTCGTGCCTTGGATGGTCTGACAGTCCAATTCTTGAGAAATGGTCCCTTGCTCACAGATTGGATGGTAGGGCCTTCCTCCTCCTCAACAACAATAACACATCAGTCCACGTCACCATCTTCCAGAATAGATCTTTCAAAGCTGCCAATGCTTTTTCCTCCTCTGACCCCCATATTATGTCGGCTTGCTGGAAGGTCTGCTCCAAATGCAGTATCAGCTTTTCCAATGGATAGTAAGGACCGCGCCATGGTGGAAACCAGTTCTCGTACTCTTGCCATGTGTATTTGTAGCCCAGCCCAAAGTGGTGCCATGGTGCTTCAACTGTATTGGTTTGGAAATCCCCTGAAGATTTTTCCCGAGTCCTCTGCCAGGATCGTATCCACTCCAGTTCAGTATGCTTTCGATATTACTGTCCCACCATTTGTCTTTATCTACTGTATTGACCCGTTCAATGTGGTGGTAAGTTTCTCCACCCAGCCTTCTTCTACCTTCAATTACCGGGATGGTGTGGCGACCATAGATAGGATTGCTTCCGTCTCCATGGATGATCACTTCCTGGTGGTTCCATTCAAATTTTACCACCTGATGCAATGTTGATGCTACAGCCTCAGCGACATGTATTCACGGACGTCCCAACAACAGATTATAGGATGCCGATATGTCTATCACCTGAAATTCAATTCTGAACCATGCAGGTCCCATTTGCAGACAAAGACTGATTTCGCCGATGGTAGACCTCTGAGAACCGTCGAAAGCCTTTACATTCATAGATCCTTCTTTGATCTCGTGCAGTCCCTTGCCCAATTTCTTGAGTGTTGTCAATGGGCAGATGTTGAGGCTGGATCCCCTGTCGATTAGAACCCTGTTGATGAAGTAGTCCTCACATTGCACAGTGATGTGCAGTGCTTTATTATGACTTAGCCCTTCAGGCGGAAGCTCGTCTTTGTGGAAAGTGATCTTGTGACTCTCCAGTACTTGACCTACCATATTGGCCATTTCTCCACTAGTTATGTTATTTGACATATATGCTTCGTTCATCACTTTCATCAAAGCATTCATGTGTGTCTCTGAATTCTGCAGCAATGACAGAATGGATATCTTGGCTGGAGTTTTGTTCAGCTGATCGATGACTGAGTATTCCCTGGCCTGCACCTTCCTCCAAAGATCATTTGGGCCTGTCTCGATGACGGGTGTCCTGTTGGAAGCATTTTTGCTAGACTCTGCCAAGTGTTCAGGTGTATAGACCCTGCCGGTCCTTGTCATCCCCTGTGCAACACCAACTTCTTCTATCTTGACTTTACCTTTCCTTCTAGCTTTAGACGTGTAATCCCAAGGTACAACCTTGTCGTTGAAAGGTGGTGTGGTTGACACTGTCACTTTGATTGGTGCAACTACTTTCACTTCAAATGGAATGGGTGCCTTAGCAGACATCATAATGTCAACCTCGAACGGCAAATATGTGTTTGCAGGTGGTGCCGTTTCAAACTTGAATGGGAGTGACGCAGTTAACTCGATGTCTCCGGATAGCTGAATCTGGACTATGATGGGATTAAGAGTGACTGCTGGCTTCTTTGGGTCATCACCTTCTATAATTAACCCGATCGACGCTTTTGGGTCCCAATCTTCTTCTATCTCTATCATTTTGACACCCCTATGGTCTGGAAGCGGATTGTTGCGAACATTGGGAGCAGCTTATTTTGCCTGGATGGCCTTGTTATCAATCATAGGCTAGATCTTATCCTTCAATGAGCGACATTCATCAATTGTATGCCCCTTCATGCCGGAATGGTATGCATATGTCTTGTTTGGATTGACCCAATGGGATGGATTTTCAGGGGTTATAGCAGGGATAGGAGTGACATAACCAGTAGCTTTTAATCTTTCATACAACTGGTCGATAGGTTCAACAATGGCAGTGTATTATTTAGGAGGACTGCGATCAAAGTTGGGTCGAGATCTCGGGAAATTTTGGCGAGCAGAGGGTGACTGGAAGTGAGATGGCTGAGAGTTGTAGGTATGATAAACAGGAGCTGGTTAGGAATATCTGGGGGAAGTAGGCTGATATGTAGACGGTGGAGATGGCTGATATGTTTATGGAGGTGCTGACTGATAGGTGGGAGAGGGTGCTTGATAGGTGAGTGGGGAAGTTCTGTATACTAACGGGGATTTGGGTCCCTGTGCAACCATTACCGTTCCTGCATATTTCTTCTTGGATATACCACCAGATTGCAAGGCTTTGTTGGTGTCCTGTAGTGCCTCAAAGTTAGTGACCATTCCACTCTTGATACCTTCTTCAATTCTCTCACCCAGCTTGATGATGTCAGAGAATTTATGGTTTTCAATCAACATTAACCTCTCATAATACTACGGGTCTTGTGCCCGGACGAAGAATTTGTTCATTTGTTCTTCCTCAAGGGCAGGCCTGACCTTGGCTGCTTCAGATCTCCAGCGAGTGGCATAACCGCGAAAAGTTTCGGTGGGCTTCTTTTTAAGGTTCTGGATGTAGAACACGTTTGGTGCGTTCTCCGTATTGAACCTGAATCAGTTCATGAAGTCTGATGCCATACTTACCCAGTCGGACCACTTCTTAGGGTTTTGGCTGATGTACCAAGATAAAACATCACCTGTGAGGCTCCTCATGAATAATTTCATGCGAATCTTCTCATATCTTCCTACTCCAACCAATTTATCACAAAAGGTCCTCAGATGGACCCTGGGATCACCTGTACCATCGAACATTTTGAACTTAGGAGGTTTGTAACCCTCCGATAGTTCAACATCGGGTTGTATGCATAGATATTCGTAGTTCAACCCTTCGACTCCCTTAATCCCTTCAACGCCCTGAACTCGACTAGTCAACTTCTTGAGTTCCTCGGCCAAATTCTTAATGAGCATATCCTTCTCACTGGATCCAGGTGTGTAAGAAACGTGAGTGAGGTAGAGTCTCCACGTATATGGGGTTGTTCTGATGACCTGGTGTTTGAGCATAGAGGTGGTCACTTGTGGAGTCTTGTGTTTCAGGGTTAATTAGAAAGTGTTGTGCTGGTGCTGTGGTAGGATAATTTGTTTTTCGGTGGAGTTGTATGAAGATGAGTTGTGGGAGAGTTCTGTTTGTTTGGGGTGTTCTGAGGAGGTATGGGATTTTGAGTGACATCTGGGACACTGAGTGAGAAGGATAAATTTTCCAAGTTCCGTACATGCTCAAGCTCCCCTTGGAGTTTCAACAACCTTTGCTCAAGTTGTGACATAGCATCATTCTGAACCTGAGTACCTTGATTGTCAAGAGCTTCTGTTTGTTCCACTAGCGTTGTGTTTTCTTGTCTGATGTTGCCCAAATCTTCCATTTTGCCTTTGCCTTTTCCTTTAGGTGGACTAGGAGGAGGAGGGGGTGGAGGGCCCTTGGATCTTGTGTGATATGATGATGATGCCAGAATGCACGAACCAACCAGTATAGGAGATAGCAAACACAGAATGAAGAGTAAGGGGGTAGAATAATCATCCTTGGCTTGCAGCCGGCTGAGACAATAGCAAGTAACCAGAAGGAGAGCAGAAGAGAGTATTTGTGTATACAAGAGAGTTTTGAGCAATGTTGTCATGTATTTGCACGTTATGAAAGCGTTAAATACAACAGTTATAATTGAAAAAGCAGTTACAAAGGAAAACAAAAAGAAACATGTTAGTTTTGATTCTGAAAGGAATAAATACTTAAAAGAGATAAACAATTAATGGCACATAAAAGGGGGGAAAGGTCGCAAGTATTAACAAAGTAAACACAAGTTCACAAAGCAGTTTAGAGAATGGTAAAAGCCTAGGATAATCCACAGTAGAGTCTCCATGATGTCGCGCCCCCCTCTTTCCTCCCCTTTCGGATCGGTCAGGGTATTCGACATTATTGGGACAATTCGTTTCCTTTTGGGAAATGGGTAAGGAATTGAAGAGTCACCACCTAACGAGTTAAGGTGCGTTAGGGCACCTACTAAAGGTTATTTACAAACAAAGATTAGATAACCAGAGATAGGGTAGGGGCTTGAAATTATTTCAAGGGGAAGATGTTAGGCACCCCTCGAAGTCCACAACTGTGGTTCCCGGCCCAAACAAACTTTGTGAACAGATAGAATATAAGCAATAAACACATAGGTAAATAGATGAAGGTTTTGAGAAGATTTGGAGTCCAAGCACACATATGTGCTTAAGTTTAAAAGATTTAAAGTCTAAGCACATATACAAAGTTCTGGAGGTTTTACAATCTAAGCACACATGTGTAAGGGATAGGGGGTCCTAGGTTGTTTATCCTATAGGATCACATCCGTACAATGCCCGGTAATCACTCTTCATAAGAGGGGCTACTCGTGGCATTAGCGCACCGATATCATATCCATGGCTACCCTTTCCCACCCCTTAGCGGTTATTAAGCGAGTTTACTTAACGACCTCTATGCGTGCTGCTACCCGTCCCTTCTTAATGGACCTGGAGGAATTTAGGACCTCTAAATATAGGCAAATCTAGACAAAACTCCCTAAGGTTAAAATGATAAAATTCTAAGCGACATGAAAGAACAAATAGGACTTCACAAATAAATGCAGGAAAAGCAGTTTAAGAGGCTCAGATTTACCTCCACAGATATTGCACATAAACAACACGTCTCAAACACAAAACAAGAGGCATTTTTATTAGACAGAATCCTAAGACAGGATATCTTAGTGAATATCAATGCACAGAAGTATGCAACTTGTTTATAAACTCAATAGAAAGGACCTAATTAGCTTGCCTACTGGTTTTTAAAAAAAACTGTTAGCCCTTAGGCAGAAAGCAAAATCAAAACAATATTCATTTTTAAGAGATTGATTACCTAGGTTTGCTTAGGCGTGGGGTTGTGCATAGTGTCTACCAGAATTATTAAACAGTTCAGAGGTTATTTTACCTAAAACATGCTGATCTAAGTGATGTAAATCTGAGAATGCAGAGATAATTACCAATTTCTATTAAGAACAAACATGATAATCATATGCGAGGTTATTTTATACCTTTTCATGAATCAACAGTTTAAACTAGGCATAGTTAAGTAAATGTAAATGAAATCCTAGAGCATGGTATCTAGCGTGCACACGTGAATGCAGGGTGGATAGGATATAATTTCAGGATGCACAGGATTCCTAAAGCATGATTTCTAAAATGCACAGAGAATTACAGAGTTGTTAAGCATGATTCATGAAGGCACAAGAGTATTAATTTTATCGCCTAAGGAGCAGGATTTCTAAGTGGTAGGAACAAGCATAAATTGAGGTATGTTGTATGTTAAAACAGTAAACATGAAAAAGCCTTAAAGACATGATATCTAATGCATGTTTGGCATGTTGACCCTAAGCATGGATTCTAATGCAGATATAGGAAATGTAAAGCTTAAGGCATGATTTCTACCCAGTGGCATCGATAAAATTAAATAGTTATCCCCTCCCATATCAATAGCCATCTCCAATATTCATTTACAAATAAATATTACATACCAGATGAATAAATTACGTAAATAGATAAAGGAAAAGAAGAAGTTAAACTATAGAGAGCCTGAAAACTGGCCCAAACTTCCATAACCTCAAGTGCCCAAATGTTTCATAGCCTTTCTCATATCCAGGTGTGTCAGAGTTCCCTAAGGACCTCAAGAGATCCCGGGCAGTGCTTACACCTAGACTTCATAACCATAATTGAGTAAGTGCATTGTGGAAGGGCCAGCTCTAATGCATCAGAATTCAGAGGGATGTCATAGGGATCCCTAAGCATTCACACATTAGAGGGGCAGAACTTAATTATCTAAGAGTAGAGTGAGAGTGCTTGACATAGTTTTGAAAAGATTGAGTAGGAAAACAGTTTGAAAAGAGACTTGTTTGAAAGATTTGTAAAGAACTACAGAGTTATGTAGTAAAACAGTTTTTGAAAAGAGAGTAGAGCAGCAAGCAACAGTCCAGACATAGCACCCAAAACAGGTTCATAGACAACAAAAGAACACAGAACCAAGGCAAGTTCAGCAACACCAAACAGGGATAATGGGGGATTGGGGACACATAAGGCACATAGGAAAGAACATAGTTCCAGGAACACTTAAGTACAGAATCAAAAATGTGCTATGGGGAATCCAGGGATCAAGGATATAGCATAAACTTTATGATTACTCAGAACCGAATAATATAAGGTACAAATTGTTTTGCCACAGAAAAGTTCATGCTAATAATCAGAGAAGCATAAGTAACGCAGAATCATATTGAGGTATACTAAAAAGGGGATAGCATTTCATAAGCATGCTGAGTCTAAGGGAGGGGAGTACATAGCATGCTAAGTGAACAACAGTGCAAGCAGGTCAAGTGCAGACATCGCAGCAAAATCATAGGTAAAAACATATTAGAAACAGGATGAATTGAAGTACTAAAAGAAACATATTATTTTTGAAACTTAAATTGAAATTAGGACATACTAGTATAGGAGATAGCAAACACAGAATGAAGAGTAAGGGGGTAGAATAAACAGCCTTGGCTTGCAGCCGGCTAATAACAACAAGTAACCAGAAGGAGAGCAGAAGAGAGTATTTGTGTATACGAGAGAGTTTTGAGCAATGTGTTCGTGTGTTTGATAATGAAGAATAAGGTACTTACAGTTTTAAAACAGGCAGAAGAATAAGGTAAAAATAATAGTTCAGCAGTAATTATAGAAGTATATACTAATTAGAATCAAATTAGTATAAAGATTTCCCTTAATTATGGAATCATACTCAAACGGTAACAGACATGTGATAAAATAAGGAAAGAGAATCATATGAGGCTGAGTATAGCCAATTAAGGAAACAACATAGGTATAATACAAGTATATCACATGTAAATTAGACTAGATTCATCATGCTTTAATTAAGGAAAATGCTTAAAATCAGCTAACAGCATAATTGACCATAGAATAAGGTCAGAAAATATTTTACAAGTTAAAATCAGTATAGAATATTACAAAAATCAGCGAAGGGTCAATCACAAAGATTCAGGGATTCACAAATAGCACTAATTTAGCACAACGTTGTGAGAATAAGCGTAATAAACATATAATAGATAAAATCAGAACCCTAAGAAGACGAATAGGGCATAAATCATATAAAAAGTTAGGGATTCATATAGAGCATAGTCCAAATTAACAGACTGAACATGATGTAGGCAGAATAAGTGAAGAATCAGAAACATTGATGGACAAAGTAGGATAAAGTCGAAGAAAATCAGAAATAACACAAATTTCTGGGAATAAACACATAATAGGCAGGAATAGTCGAAGTCAAAAACCCTAACAAGAAAACATATGGTAAAAATCACAAAATCACAGAGTGTTCATGAGAAACCAGTACACATACCGATTAGGTGAACATATTATCAAAAACAGACTTAGAATTATATATTAAAACCAAGAACTTGGGCTTTTCAACATAATAACTCAGATAAAAAGAGAAAACTCAAATAATCGCTTAAACATAGTGAAAATCATAGATTAATACTAAAATCAGAAGGGAAAGCGTTTTTTGAAAAGGGGTTAAGAACCCTAATTTGAAGATGAAGAGACGCTTTAGAAAATCGGAGATTCTTTAAGAAAATTGAAAAATAACTCGGAATATACCCAGATCTATTCCAGATCTAAGAAATCCAGTGTTAAAATTAGGGTTTCAGAGAGAGAACCCAAAGAGAAAGAGAGAATCGGCTTAGAAACCACAGGTTCTAGCCGGAGATGGGAGGATCTTACTCAAATGACCATGGACGGCCTGAAAATGGCATGAAAGCCATGGGAGGTGAGCACGGACCCCTGGGGGTGGATGAATAACGAACCAGTCCCTTGAGGACCTCAGGGATACAAGAATCGAGCCATAGAGAGGAGCCATAGGGGCTAGGGGGTAGGGAACCGTCATTGTTACCGGAGAACCAGAGAATGGCGAGGGATTTAGGGTTTGATGCAGAGAGGATTTGAGAGAGAAGGGGAAGGGGATGACGACGGATAGCAGGTGAGGTAAATGAGAGAAGTGAGGGTTTGGGAGGGGGGGTCGTTTGGATTAATTATGGAAAGGGTAAATCCGGACCGTTGATCTGAGTGATCAACGGTCAGGATTGAAGTGGGGTATTGGGTTGGGTGGACTTAGGTGTTGGGCCTGGGATATTTGAGCCAATTAATTGGGTTGGGATCAGATTAATTTAGGCTGTAATTGAAAATAAAAGTGGTTAGTTGTTAAATACTCAATTAAATAAAGCAATTTATAAAATAGTTGTTAATTATAAAAATGAATTTCATGCGTAGAAAATAATTAATAGTGATTACTTAGTATTTAAATTACTAATGATTAATTTCTGTAGTATAAAATCGTATGATTGAGCTATAATTGCAAAGTTATTGCAATTATAACCAAAAGGTTCCAATCTGGCTAATTATGAAATAATTTGGTCTTAATAGGACCAAAATAATTAATGAAACCCAGAAATGCTTTTGAAATTATTTTGCAATGCAATTTCATAATTATTTATTGGAAATAAAATGCTGGATAGATTAATACAAATATAGAAAAATTGTGGAAAAATATCAATTACTATTGATACATGATTTTCAAGCTATAGATGCAAATTTAAAATATTTTGAGGAAAAATTGGGTATCAACATCTAGGACCGGGAGATACCGAGTTCAAATGAGGGAGGTCCACGAAGGCACCTGCGGAAATCATTCAGGCGCCGAATCATAGGTTTGAAAAATAATTAGAGCCGGCTACTACTGGATGCGAATGAGTTCGAACGAAAAATATGACGAATTTCAAAGGCATGCTTCGATGATTCATCAACCCGGGGAGCTGCTACATTTGGTCTTGTCACCCTGGTTGTTCATGAAATGGGGGATGGACATCATTGTCCCCCTTCCATGGGCACCCGATAAGGCTCAATTTATATTAATCATGACTGGCTATTTTTCTAAGTGGATGGAAGCCCAGGCATATAAGAAGGTCAGGGAGAAGGAAGTCATTGATTTCATTTGGGACCACATAATATGCCGGTTCGGAATGCCGGCTGAGATCGTGTGCGACAATGGGAAACAGTTCATTGGCAGTAAAGTAAGCAAGTTTCTTGAAGACCATAAGATCAAAAGGATCCTATCAGCACCCTACCACCCTAGTAGCAACAGACAACTAGAGTCCACCAACAAAACCATACTCCAAAACCTCAAAAGGAGGTTGACCGACGCCAAGGAAAATGGAGAGAAATCATGCCCGAAGTCCTATAGGCATACTGAACGACGTCGAAGTCCGGTACCGGGGCCACCCTGTTATCGTTGGTTTACGACGCCGAAGCTCTAAAACTGGTCGAAGTTGGAGAACCAAGCCTCAGGTGCTGCTATGTGGCAAAAGAATCAAATGACGAGGCCATGAATACGATCCTGGATCTATCAGATGAAAGGCAGAAAGCCGCCCTTGTCTGGTTGGCCGCCCACAGCGGACTGAGAGGTATTACAATTTAAGATCCAACCTTAGGCATTTCAATGTTGGGGACTTAGTGTTAAGGATGGTCACACTAAACACCCGAAACCCGAACGAAGGGAATCTGGGGCCAAACTGGGAAGGTCCATATCAAATTATTGAGATCACTAGAAAGGGATCGTACAAACTCGAAACAACGAACGGTAAGCGACTACCAAACAACTGGAACATAACTCACTTGAAGCAATACTACTGATAAGGTACAACCTCGTTTACTTCTTTTATTTATTTACATTTTAGACTAACGCTTGCAATTAACCATCAAAGAATGATACAATTTTTTAGGTCTGAAAGCACGCGTTGCGCTCTTTTTCCCTTGAACTGGTTTTGTCCCAAATGGGTTTTCCGGCAAGGTTTTTAACGAGGCAATAATAAATCATGCTAACTTAGAATTGAAGATCGCCTATGAACTGATGTTGAAGATCATGACAATAGTGCTTGAGGCTTCTCCATGATCGACCTCGAACACTAGAGGGCATCACCCTCGGATAGCAATTTTAGAAAGGAAAGAAACTTTTGTGCTCGTATAGTCTGGGCTCGATCAATAGGATTTACCTTAATGGACAAACGTTCAAATGAACCTTGCCCACATAAACTGCTCGAGCCCTAACACAAAGCTTGTACACATGTGTAACTATATATATATATTACGCACAGAAATAAAAGGAAGTTTCTGCCTTGCGGATAAATGTATTATCCCTTAGAAAATTTTCTGCATTCGGTCCCCTAAAAATATCGATCCCAAGGGCCACCTTTATCACGCTCAACTATGTCTTATATAAAGACTAAACGGGCGCTGCAAATATAATCCGGTGTATTACGCCCAGAATCGATCCCACAGGGAATTTACGTATCAATCAAGCCGTCAGAATACACAACTTTTACTTAATCAATTCTCTCAAGATTTTGAATATAAATTGGTGATGTTTTACTATTTCTACTGACAAAATCAATAAACTAACGATTAATTAACAATATGGTGTAAACAATTATAAGAAAGGTCTAAGGTTATGGTTTCCCCCGTCGGTGAACTTCCTTCTCGCATACTTCTTATAGTTTGATTAGTTGAATCTATCAATCATGAACACTCTATCTACCATAAATCTCGCTCAAGTAATTATGATAATTTACTAGACGCACTCTCTCAAGTTACGCTAGCTAGATTGCATTACAGTTCACTTTAGATTGCACCCGAGGTATCGTTATTTCTAATCCAACNATGTTGTTCAAACAACTAACTAAATATTCACTCTCTCTCAAGTAGATACATAATAAATAGGAACAACTAATTGAGGATCCTTTGAATTAACTACAACAAGAACGTAGTTGAACAAATAGAGATTAACAACCAACCAAAGCTATATTAATATCTCAATCAGTTCATCCCCCAACGGGTTCCACCAAAACCCTAGATTAAAGAAATTAGCTACTCATGCTCATAATAATCAACTCTAAAATAACTTGCATAATTAAACTACAAAGTAATGAATAAAAGCTGTAAAAATCAATGCTTTGCTTCTCTGAGTAGTATTCCACAGGCGTCTCTTGTCTCTAATGGCATATCCCCTTTCAAGTTGTGTTTTTGGGTCTATTTATATGTTTAGGACAAACCCTAAACGTGTAGGAGACTTCTATTCAAACCGGGAAATACTTAAAATCTTCAAAACTCGGATTTGACCGGACCAGGGACCAGGCTTTATGGCCCAAACGCCTGGATAAAGCCTGGCCAGGCCTGGCATTTGGGCTCAAACGCCCCCCAAACGCCTGGTCCTACCAGGATTTATAGCCCAAACGCGCAGCTATAGCCTGGTATGACCAGGCTTTACAGCCCAAACGCCCGGCTATAGCCCGGTTCACTCCTTTTCGCCTCTTGAGCGTATTTTCGACGTTTATGCATCCATTTAGCTCAGATTCCATCTCCAATTCAACTACACATGAAATAGACTCCATTATACACATACAAAGTGTATTTTTATCATTAACGCACATAAAATGTAAGGCACATAACGTGTTAAACCATGAATTCTAGTCACACATCAACTATCATCCAAAGACAAAGCTAAGACGGCTCGGGCTATCAAAGCCCGGGGACACAAAACCTATTAGGCAGTGCCCAAACCTTAAAGACTACGCCCATCCCCATTCGGGGACTGTTATCTTGGCAAGCCCAGATAACTCGGGGTAACGAGTCCATTGGGCAATACCCAAACTTAGAGGCTAAGACCATCCTAAAATGGCTCAGAGACATCCGAGACCCGTAACTAAAACATAAGGCCTTCAAAATTTCTAAATCAGTTCAAAAGGCTACCCTCGGCAAATTTTAATCTAAATTTTTTTTAAGTACTTTGGGGAAAGCTTCCATTCATACCGATCCCCCACGAGTCTTAAACAAAATCGAAAGCAAGGTATGTTAGAACCTTTGAACGAGGCCTAATTATTACATGTTAAGGTATTCTTCATAATCATAAAGAAAAAAGTGAAAGGAAACAAGATTAAAAATTGTCGATGGGAAAAAGAGTCTTATATATATATGAAAATATTTTACAAAGACCAAACGACAAAATATAAAGCTACAAAAAGCAAAAAATTACAAGGCACCTCGGAAGCCTAATCCTCACTACTGGGGCCGTCAGAATCTTCCCCGTCCTCAGATATGCCCGAACCCTCAGAGTCTTCTTCGTCCTCGGGATACATCAACTTCTTGGCCTCGGCCTCGAGCCCCTTAGCACTTTCGATCTCGGCCGACAAATCAAAACCCTGAGTATGAACCTCCTCGAGGGCCTCCCTTCGGGACTACCACTTCACATATTCAACCATGTTTTTTAGACGGCCCTGGGCTTCCTCATTATCAGCTTTATACTGGGCCACCATCTCATCGGCATCGGCCTTGGTTATTTCAGTCACCGACTTGGCCGCCTTAAGCTCCTTGGCGAGGGACTCCCAGCCGGCAACAACCGAGTTGAGTTGATATTGAAGCTCCTCGACCTTCTGGAACCTTGCCTCCGCCTTCTCATTTACTGATCGAAGTTGGGTCTCCGTCGAGGCCAACTTATCCCAAGCTATTTCTTTCTCCGAGGCCAGGCGATCCATCTTGCTCTTCCACCCTTTGGTCTTGACTTTGATCACTTCCATCTCGGCCCGGAGTTGGTAAATCCGATCGAGATTTTGCTGGACTTGTGGACTCTGACCGTTAGACACCGTGTCTAGTTCATCATCACTAACTTCAAAAAAATTTACCTTCCAACAGGTCAACATGTTTCTTTCTGAGCCGCATCCAACTCGGCTCGGAGGCTCTTGATCTCACCCTCACGTTGCTCGCTAAGACGTTTGTACATGTTTCTTTTCTAAGCAAGCTCTTTGGCTTCGGCTTCATAGTGGCCCAATTCTTCCCGGTACCGGAGGAAAGTCTCATGGTAGAGCATCGAAGCCTGCAAATACGAGGAAATACATTAGAATTACCAAAAAACAATTTCAAATGTGAGAAGAAAAATTGGAATCTTCAAGAATTATCAAGAGTTACCCGGTTCATCGCCTTTTGTGATTCGTTGAATAAGCACGGCGAGTCCACCTCGTTCATCTTGGACTGGTCCTCTTCGGTCACCAGGAACCGGAGATAACAAGCCACCCCTACAGGGGTGGAAAGAACTCGGGCATTCTCCGGGATGGTGTTGACAATAGACCGTTTCTGGTCAGGATCCACACTCGGGGCAAGGAACTAGTTGAGCAGTTTCGGGCTCAAGTTAGGCCCACCTACCCTCGAGGATGGACTCTTCCTTGGTACCTCTATGTCACCCAATCTGGTGACATCCTTTGTGGCGGTAGAATCCACACCATCAAAAATGCCACGGAGGGGGTTATCCGCTCTGTGGGCCCCCTCGTTGGGGAGATCTTTCATTGTTTGGGCCTCGTTGTACATGGACTCGGTAAATGAGGGTTACTCGGTGATGTCTATCACATTGAGTGTCTCCTTCAGGAAACTGACTGCATCCTGGGCAGCTTCGACCTCGGTCTCCTCATCAACCTCCCTGGCTTGAGGCAGATAGGCCTCACGGGTTTCTAGTTCAGAACCCCCCCGCTCTTCGAGCTGCGAGGGCTCACGGGCCATCAGAATGAATGGTTCTTCTCCCTGAGACTCGTCTCTTAGCCGATAGAGCACGTCCGAGTGTGGCGCTTGAGAGCTGGTGCTTTCCTTTGGCTCGCACACCAGCCTTCTCCTTGTTCTCTTTTTTCCTCGAGTTCGGGGAACTCGGATCCCTCTTCCTTTTCTTCTCTTAGGCTTGCCTCGGAGCTGGGGACTCGGAAAGTAATTTCTCGCCACCAAGTGGAGGCCTAAGCTCAACATCCTTAGATAAGCCTTCAAAAAGAAGTTAAGGGAGTAAGGGCTTAATGTTAAAAAGAGAATCCTAATACAACCTACTCGGGAAAGAAGTCTCACCATGGGAACGGTCCTCCTAACGACCCTTCGAAAGTTTGCGCCACGAGCTCTCGAAGTAGGGCATTTGAGAAATGATATCCTCGACCCACTCCTTGAGTCAAGGGACAACGTTTGGAAATCGAGAGACGACTGGAACATCACAAAGCACTGATAAGGAAAAGAGAAGTAAGTAATAAATTGGCATTAGAAAGTAAGTTATACTTACGTGATATATTCCACTTCTTGGGAAATGGACTACATTTAGCTGGCCAAGTCCGACGTCTTCACTCGGACAAAATGGCCTTGCCAACCTCACTCCCGATCTTCATCGATATTCGAGAATGGGGCTTTACTGGCCTGACACACAAGCTTTATCAATTCCCCCGAAAGATTCGGGGATTGTATAAGCGGAGTAGATGATCGATGGTAAACATGCACCCATCGATTATGCTTACAAGAAACCGAAGGAGGATCACACATCGTACGATGAATCTGACAGAGGCATACCTCGTATCTCTTGTAGAAATCTATGATGACCGAGTGCATCGGACCCAATATAAAGGGATAAGTGTAAACACTTAGGTATCCCTCAACATAGGTGGTAATAGCTTCATCGGGGTCGGGGACCATGATGCGAGGCTAGAATTCATAGTTTAACATGTTATATGCCTTACATTTTATGTGCGTTAATGATAAAAATACACTTTTTATGTGCTTAATGGAGTTTATTTCATGTGTACGTGAATTGGAGATGGAAACCGAGCTAAATAGATGCNTGTTAGCCTCCTAAAGCCTGGCCTGGCCTGGCCTTATCCAGGCCTTAGAGCCAAAATGCCTGGTCTCCTTTTTCTGGTCAATTTCGAGTTTTGACGAGTTTAAGTGTTTCCCGGTTGAAATAGAAGTCTCCTACACGTTTAGGGTTTGTCCTAAACTTATAAATAGACCCCAAAATCACAACTTAGAGAGATTCGATGAGAGGAAGCCATTGAAGAGGAGAGAAGGCATTAGAACGACAAGACATCAAATTGTACAGATTTTCTTCATTACTTTGTAGTTTAATTATGCAAGTTATTTTAGATTTGATTCTTATGAATTTGTTTAACGAACTTCTTTAATCTAGGGTTTTGATAGAACCTGTTGGGGGATGAACTTATTTTGTTATTAATATAGTTCTGATTGATTGATTAATCTCTAATTGTTCAACTACGTTCTTGTTGTAGTTAATTGAATGGCCATC
>ML417526.1:0-24909 GCA_005239525.1 Nicotiana knightiana
ATGTTCTTGCACTTCACTGGAATTTTCTCCTTTTATTCTCTTCTCTACTTTGATTCACGAAAAGCCCCCTAATGTTATGTTTTTTGGGTCTATTTATATGTTTAGGATAAACCCTAAACGTGTAGGAGACTTCTATTCCAACCGGGAAACACTTAAAATCTTCAAAAATCAGACTTGACCGGACAAAGGACCCCTGGCGTTAGAAGGCTAAGGTCTGGCTAACGCCAGGGCAGGGCTGGCGTTAGCAGGCTAAGGCCTGGCTAACGCCAGGGTAGTCTCGGGTCACTCATTTTCGACTCTTGAGCGTATTTTCGACGTTTATGCTCCCATTTAGCTCGATTTTCTGTTTCCAATTCACCTACACATAAAATAAACTCCATTAAGAACATAACAAGTGTAATTTTATCGTTAATGCGCATAAAATGTGAGGTATATCACATGTTAAACTATGCAATTTAGTCTCGCATCAAGAGTCATTCTTGAAGAGGACATTGTATAGAAGATCCTGACAAGGGTCTTACCAATCTCCTGGGAAAGCAAAATCAATGATATCTAGGAATCCAAAAATATTACAACCCTCAGATTGGATGAATTAATTGGAAACCTTACTGCCTATGAACTTAGAAGGCAGACAATGAAGATGGATAGTCCAGATAAGGAGAGGAGTCAAGCACTGAGAATCACTGAGGGAGCAAATCTTGAGGAAGATGAGATGGCCATGATTACAAAAGAATTCAGAAACATTCTATTAAGGAAGAAGGGCATCTCTAGAGGAGGAAATTACAACAAAGCAAAAGCTCCAGAAAAGCCAACCAATGAGGGATGCTACAAGTGTGGAAAGACTGACCACCTTGTCCAGAACTGTCCTCAGTGGGAAGTGGAATGGGAAAAGGAGAGATATGAAAGAAGGAACAGGAATAAGGAACTGGTCCAACCCAAGAAAACCACAACAAAAGCTATGGTTGCTGCTTGGGAGGAAAGTTCATTTCAAAATCAGAAGATGGTGAGAATGAAGATCATGAGCTCATGGCGATTGGAGAATCCGATGAGGAATCACATGACAAACCAGAGGTAAGTATCTTCTATCTTAAAAATAAAATAAAGTTCCTATCTAAGGAAAAACTCTCTAAGTTGCTACTTGATTTCATGGATGATTCCGAAGAAACAACCACAGAGAAGGAACAACTCCCTAAAGAATGTGAAATGCTAAAAGCAAAATGCATGAACCTGGAAATCAGAGTAAGTGAATCTGAAAAGAAAAACACTGTCTTGTTGAACCAGGTTCATCCACTTGAAACTGAGATTCTAGAACTTAAATCTAAAAACCTAAAGCTAAAGCTAGAATCCAGTAAAAAGCTTGTTGATCATTCTCATACCATGTTAGAAGAAAATGTGGGAAAACTAAAATATAAGATGTATGCTAAGGATGAATAGATAAGAACTCTTAAAGAAGAACTTGGCAAAGTAAAACATGAATTAGATCGAACTTGTAAATGGAATAAATCCTCTGATACCTTGACATGGCTTCAAGAGAATCATAGTAGCAACAAGAGAGGGATTGTCTTTGGGAGTGAATTGCCCAAGTGGGATCCCGAAAGCAAGTATATCACTCTCCCTAAGAATAAAATCTGCACCCAATGTGGTAAGATTGGCCACTACAAAATTGAGTAGCAGGCGAGTCGAAGAAATGAGAGTTTTGTTAAAAAGAAAAACTGGCTACCAAATTGGGCTAGAAAAAGCTTGATTTATCCATTATCTCATAGAAAAAGATCCAAACTATTTTGGGTTCTTAAAACTAACGCCTAATTTCTTTTTGTAGGTTCAAGTGAGAGGAGGCAGCCAAATTTGGTATTTGGATAGTGGGTGCTCAAAGCATATGACAGGGAACATGGAAAGAAAGGTGAACTTATTGGGGTTGGTAAGGTAGGTAAGGATGACACATGTTCCATTGAATATGTGTACCTGATAGATGGGTTGAAATATAGCATGATTAGTGTGTCACAACTGTGTGACAGAGGTAACCTGGTTGCCTTTACTTCCACAAAATGTTTTGTGATTAACCTGCTTACTGAAAAAATTGTTTTGCAGGAAAAAAGAATGAATAGCATCTATGTCATAGACTTGTCCACACTGTCTGAAAATGAACTCACTTGCTTAAGTGTGTTGGACAGTTATCCCCTCCTGTGGCACAAAAGACTTGGCCACTCAAGTCTAAATCAGCTAAACAAACTAGTCTCTGAAGACTTAGTGGTAGGGCTTCCTAACAATAAGTTCAACGAAGACAAAGTTTGTGAGGCATGTGCAAGGAGGAAGCAGGTAAGATCTTCTTTCAAAAGTAAGAAAATGGTCAGTACCACCAGGACGTTGGAACTGGTTCATATGGACCTATGTGGTCCTATGAGAACTCTGAGCAGAGGTGATAAGAAATATGTAATTGTGCTAGTTGATGACTATTCAAGGTTTACTTGGACCTTATTTCTGACATCTAAGGATGAATCATTTGGTATGTTCACCTCATTTGTTAAGAAAACGCAACATCAGTTAGGAAATTAACTTGCATCAATAAGATCTGATCATGGTACTGAATTTGAGAATGCAAAGTTTGCTAAGTTTTGTGATGAACATGGTATCAATATCAATTATTTTGCCCCTACAACCCCACCACAAAATGGGGTTGTTGAAAGAAAGAATAGAACTCTTGAAGATATGACAAGAACCATGCTTCTTTCTAGCAAACTACCCCATAGATTATGGGTAGAAGCAATAAACACTGCATGCTACATTATAAATAGATTCATTACCAGGCCTCTGGTAGAGAAAACTCCTTATGAATTACTAAACAGGAGAAAGCCCAACATATCCCACCTTAGGGCTTCCGGATGAAAGTGCTTTGTGCACAATAATGGCAAATATTCCCTAGGAAAATTTGATTCCAGAAGTGATGAGGGAGTATTATTGGGATATTCATCACATATCAAAGCTTATAAAGTGTATAATAAAAGAACTATGTGTGTAGAAGAAAGTGTACATGTTGTCTTTGATGAAACTAACACTCTTGCTGAGAGACAGGAACCAGAAGATGAGGAGCTTGGACTGGTGAGAAGCAGTNGAAGCAATATGACAGGGGAACTCAACATGTGAACCTTGGACTTGATCCTGTTCCACAACAACAAGACACCATGGAACTATCCAGAAGTGAACAGTTGGTTCTCAAACCACACAAATATTAGGTTTCTCACCATCTTGAGAACACCATAACATATCTGACATCTGGAATCAAAACAAGATCCTCTTTGAATATGTGTGTGTGTTTGATGCCTTTCTATCCTTGATTGAACCAAAGAACATTGGTGAAGCCCTACAGGATGTTGACTGGGTAAATGCCATGCAACAAGAGCTGAATCAATTTGAAAGAAGTCAAGTGTGGCACTTGGTACCTAGACCAGTAGATAGATCAGTGACTGGCACAAAGTGGGTCTTCAGGAACAAGCTCGATGAGGATGGAACTGTTATAAGAAACAAGGCTAGACTGGTTGTTCAAGGATATAGTCAAGAAGAGGGAATTGACTATGATGAGACCTTTTCCTCTATGTCAAGACCAGAGGCAATCAGACTTCTTATAGAATTTGTTGCACACATGGAATTCACTCTCCATCTAATGGATGTTAAGAGTGCCTTCCTCAATGGCTATCTGAAGCAAGATGTATTTGTCAGACAACATCTAGGTTTTGAAAGCAAGGAGTCACATGACCATGTACACAAACTTGACAAGGCTCTTTATGGTCTCAAACAAGCACCAAGATCATGGTATGTGCGTCTATCAATATTCCTGCTGGAACATGGATACAAACGAGGTAAAATTGACAACACCTTGTTCTTAAAGGAAAAGGGTAGAGAACTCCTGGTTGTTCAAATTTATGTGGATGATATCATATTTGGGGCGACTTCTGAAAAATTGAGTAAGGAGTTTGCTATACTTATGGGGAGTGAGTTTGAGATGAGTACGATGGGTGAGCTAAACTTTTTCTTAGGCTTGCAAATAAAGCAAAACTCAAATGTAACAATGATCCATCAACAAAAATATGCGAAGGAATTGCTCCAGAAATTTAAAATTGAAGACTCAAAGGAAATAGACACCCCCATATCCACAGCTACAAAATTAGATGTGGATGAACCTAGTTGATCCGTTGATCAGAAGCTATACATAGAGATGATTGGGTCTCTATTATATATCACTGCCAGCAGACCTGATATTGTGTTCAGTGTAGGACTGTGTGCTAGGTTTCAAGAAAATCCAAAGGAGTCCCACTTAACTGTAGTAAGAGAATTTTTAGATATCTGAAAGGCAGCACTAATTTGTGCCTTTGGTATCCTAAAGGTAGTAATTTCGACCTTGTAGGATATGCTGAGGCTGATTATGCAGGTTTCCTGATTGACAGGAAAAGTACTTCAGGCATGGCTTACTTTTTGGGCTCCTTCCTTGTGTCTTGGGCCACCAAGAAATAAAATTCAGTAGCCTTGTCTACTACTGAGGCTGAATATGTGGCTGCAGCCTGATGCTGTGCTCAGTTACTATGGATCAAGCAACATCTCATGGACTTTGATATAGAGGTTGGATGCATTCCTATTTTTTATGACAACACTAGTGCAATTAGTGTTACGAAGAACCCGGTTCATCATAAAAGAACTAAGCACATAGATGTTAGACACCATTTCCTAAGGGATAACTATGAAAAAGGAATGATCTCAATCGAATTTTGTCCTACTGACCAATAAATTGCCGATATCTTTACTAAAGCACTAAGTAGGGAGCATTTTGAGAGAACCCGGCTTGAATTAGGGATGATTTAGGTCACCAGAAAAATGAAAAAAAAATGGAAAAAAAAATATTTTTTTAGGCTAGAAATAGTAACAGAGATAATCAACCATACTAATCATTGCTCAGTATCATGACTTTACTGTCATACTCTCTTGCCATATATTAATATGATTCCCTGGTTGCTAATGATGTTTTTCTATCTTTGTAAGTTGAGGCACATTAAAGACTTCAACACGATGAACCTGGTCCATCCCTGCTTGTTCATCTGACTGACAAGGTACGTGCTCATCTCCATAGAATTATTGAATTAATTACAGTCACACATGAGCAGGACTCTATCTATATTTGGTTCATTTCAAATTCTATGTACTTATCCCTAAATGAACCTGTTCCAAGAAGTCCAATCGCTACTTAATTAGCCTAGAGTTAGGGGATTCTTAACTGGCTAATCAATGACACTCCTACATCTATTAGACTCCCACTTGAGTAAATATTCTGCTCGTTGTATAATTAATAGCCACATCTTATAAAAGGGCCATCATTACTTCCCCTCTTCATAACATCAATAAGTCGAACCAAGTTCTCTATTATTCTCTAACTAAAACTGATCGTCTCTTTTATTCCAAAATTATTCATAACAATGTCTTCACCACCCCCTGCTTCATCTTCCTACACAAGCTCTAATCATGGGGAAGAAAATTCCAGTCCTAATTCTCCTTCAGTTTACAGTTCACATTCACCAAACAGATCTTCATCCCCCCAAAACCCTCCAGTTCTTGAACCCACTCCTTAACCCACACCTAACCCTACTCCAACCCGATGGAACGAAGAGTAAACGTTTTTGCCAGAAAATCAGTTGCTTCTGGCTCTCGTGCAAGATTCTTGTATGAAATTCTTAAAGCCAGCGAGGTTCATGAGTTTGAATCTTCAAGTGAATCCTTCAAATCTGCTAATGAGGATGAAGCACCAAGTTCATCCAGTTCTGAGCAAGGTAATCTTGAAGTTGAATATGAAACTGCTACTACTGAAAATAGGTTTGTATCGGTTAGGTCAGTTGTTGATGTAGAAGTGCCAGATAGGTAAAGAAAACTGGGAAAAAATCTTGAGAGAGAGGGAAAAGGAGGTTTTGTAAGGGGATCTAGGGAGGACACTTCCACGTTGGATATTTGTGGCCCCGCTCCTATGATTAATGAAGAAGGAGTCACAGATTTAGGGGAAAGTGTTGCTGGAGAAGCAGCAACAGGTTTAGAGAGCCTATAACAATCAACAGATGAAGCTGGTTCATATATCGAGGAGACATTGGCTGAGATGCTGAGGAAGCTGGGGGAGTCCTACAATCCCAAGAGGAAAAGAACTTCAAAATCAAAGAAGGTTACTACCCCAATTCCACCAAAGTAAAGAAAAGTTTATATATCTGCTGATTCCTGCCCCAAAGGTTCGTGCTACAAGAAGTGTTGTTCGACAAGGAGAAGAGGAGTTAGAAAGGGCTATGAGAGAGAGCAAGAAAAGAAAAGCTACAAAGGGAAAGGAAAAGGTAGGAGAGCCTATTGAGGCTGTTATTATTGATGATGAGACGATGGACCTGGTCCATCAAGAGGAGCAGCCGGCTCCAGTTGTGGTTGAGAAACCCAAGCCTAAGAAGGCTAAGGCTTCCTCAAAGAAGTTAGCTTCTATGTCTGCCATACCCTCAAGCACTTCCAAAAGGACCAGGTCGAAGGCCAAGAAAGTGAAGGTTGTTGAAGAAGAAGAAGAAGAAAGAGAATGGAGTGGAGGAGAAGAGGAAATCTCCGGTGAGCAATCTGACAAACTCACCATGTTTGGCAAGCATACTATTCTTAAAGGAAAGCTGGTGAGAGATCTGGAAGAATCAGGAATGATCTTTTTGTTGAATGCACTAGATGTGCAGGGTTGGAAGGACATGGTCCTTCACCTGGAAGGAAGGCTGGCAAGGAATGAACTGGTGGAGTTTATGGCCAATGCAAGTGTGAAGGATGGCAGGGTAACCTCCACAATCAAGGGAATTCAGATCACATTTGTTGCAAAGGAGCTGGGAGAGATTCTGAATATCCCTGCTGAGGGATATGATGATTACACTAAGAAAAGATGGTCCAGTCTTGATGGAATAGCCTCAGGTCTCAACATCACCAGATTTTGTTTGTGAAAATGAGAAAGAACTTGAGCCCAGGCCAGTGTTCAAAAGTGAAATGAAGCCCCATAACAAGCTACTCTTCGAATTTGTGATCAAGTTTCTGCTGCCAAGACAAGAGCGTAGGGATTTAGCCAGTTACATGGACTTAACACTTCTGGTGTACCCGTACAGGGGAAAGTAGATTAACTGGCCATCTTTCATCATTCAGCTCTTGGACAGAGTTGTAAATGGAACCAAAGCACACGCTATTCCTTATGGCTTTATTCTGACAGCTGTGCTTGCCCACTTCGAGGTTCCTGTGAAGAAAGCTAAGATGGCTACTGCTAAGGATTATTTTGGGAAGAACACTTTGCTGACATGTGAGTATATTGTCAATGTTCTGGAGGATGAACCTGGTTCATCTAGGAAGCAACTAGTGAATAGCAAAGTCAGGTCATTGTTGCAGGAAGGAGAGATAAAGTATGCGGAGATCCTTCGATTGAATTCTCGCCTTAATAAGGTTGAAGCTGAGCGGGATGCTCTCAGATCTGAACTAGCCAAGGAGAAGGAGAAAAATGAAGTTTTTCTTCAACAAATGCTTTCTCTCCTTAAAACCAAGACCCCAACCTCATATGCCCCTTCCCAACCTTAGGAATTCCAGAGCTACCAAAAACCCCTTATTGCCCAGTTCGGGTTTTGTTCTGTTTCTGTTTTTTGTTATTTTTGCTCATGGTAGTGACTTCTTTAATTTTTATGTATGGTGCTTGAATTGCGTTCTAATCAGTAAATTATGTTGTTTTTGTTATTGACTTGTCTCAGTTTCATAGATATCTTACATTTATTAGTTTCTTTTGATGATTAATCATGTTTGCACCTACAGTTACCTCAATGGCCATGAGTAATTGTTAACAACTCTGGTAAGCTTCTAATTTTACAACTTTTAGATGATTCCAAAAGTGGGAAGATATGTGCTTTTTCAAAATTTCAAAAAGTTGTGATATTTATAACCTAATGAACATGGTCTCTCCATGATAAATGCTTAAAATCATACAAAGTGTTTGAAGTTTATACAGGGTTGAGCACAGAGTTTGTCATCATCAAAAAGGAAGAATTTGTTAACCCAAGTCACTGCATGGTT
Organism: Nicotiana knightiana; assembly: GCA_005239525.1. Lineage (NCBI taxonomy): Eukaryota > Viridiplantae > Streptophyta > Magnoliopsida > Solanales > Solanaceae > Nicotiana > Nicotiana knightiana. The sequence goes on from ML417526.1 coordinate 8,086, forward strand.
TTGAAGATTGACAAATGCCTACCCAGTTGAACCAGGTCAATCAGGCAAACATCTCGAATGAACCAATTGGCACAAGAACCGTACATGCACAAGAGATAAACGTGACTTGTGAATTATCCATGAACTAAGAGGTTGTCTCCTAATGCGAAAAGGTTGCAAACTGATAAGGGTATAGAGTTCAAGTTCAGCAAGGACATAAATAAAGGAAGGAAGTTGAGATAAACACAAACTCTTCCAAGGAAGAGTTGCATTAGAATTAAACAAGAACATCTCAACTTCTGGCGCTATGTAATATTGAAGTATTCCTACTGAAGAACCATTCGCACAAAGATAGAATTGAAGCAACAATTAAAGGAAAAATTACCAGAGAAATTTTGCAAGCAGAATCCTCTACGACACAAAGGCTACTGACCAGCTAGAAGAACCAGTTCCATCTGTTTGTCATTCGAGTGTAGTTGGTTGTAGTAGGTGATATAATATTGTATCTTTCATCTTTATTAGAAGAAACTGTAATAGGTATACATTGTTCAAGTTAGAGTTAACTTGAAGCTTGCCGCGATTAGCTAGAGGCTAGTTTGCTACAAAGAGATTAGAGTTAGTCCTAGGTTTACAAAAGAGTTTATTTTGTAAATGCTGTTTGGCTCAGAGTTGTAGTGAAGAGTTTGGGAAAATCCTACTAAGGAGTATATAGTTCTTTTTTCACCTTTTGAGCCAGGTGTTTTCCACGTAAAAAACTCTGTGTTTTTACTTTACTGCATTTATTATTCCGCGCTAGTAGAAGTTGGAACACCAAGAAGAACCAGGTTCTTCTATTGAGACAACACTCGAAAATTGGAGACCACACAAATCACCCCCCTCTTGTGTGGTATTAACGTATAAAACATCATAAACCTATCTGGCCTACGGTGCTTATCATCTGGCATAGCTGGAGCCACGAAGTCCTGAATCGGAGCAACCGGCTGGGTTGGAACCGCCCCCAGTGTCTGAAGGCCCAAATAACCTGCTCAGGTGTCTGGGCAGCTGGAGTCAGACTGCCTCCCCCGACCTGAGAAGTAGTAGCAGTAGAACATTCAGCAACTGCCCGAGCAAGGGTGGTACATACAGTCAAGATCTGAGACAGAGTCTCCTCAAGATTCGGAATAATAATAGGCACTGTCGGTGCTTGAGCCTGCTCGGCTCTAATATCTACGACGGGAACCTGATCCTGAATGGTAGGTAGACCCTCTAGTACTGCCCCAGCTGCTGCACGGGCTAGTCCCCTACCTCTACCACGGCCTCGACCGCGGCCTCGACCTCTCTCTAGTCTAGCTGGTGTCTGGTCACCCTGATCGATAGCGTGTGTCCTCTCCATCTATGAGAGAATAAAACAACAAAAGTTTAGATTTCCATAATCAACAAAATGGCACGACAGAATTCAAGAAAATGAGATTTTTCCAAAGGGGTTCTGTTGCCTCTCGAAGATAAGTATAGACATCTCTGTACCGATCCTCAAGACTCTACTAAACCTGCTCATGACTGTTGAGTCCTATGTAACTTAGGGCTTTGATACCAACTTGTCACGACCCCAAATCAATATAGGTTGTGATGACGCCTATCGTGAAACTAGGCCAGCCAACTACTGAGAGTAACACACAAAATCATCCATTTAATGTCACAAGTCAAAGTAATTAATTAAAGGTTCTTGTTTTAAAGATATAATTAACAGTAGTAAAACCACAAAATCAAATATAACAACAACCCAGCACCCGGATATAACTGTCATGAGCATCTAAAGAGATAAATACAAAAAAGAAATCTGATAACAAGCCCCTATTAGTACAATCCGGAGAATACTAGTAATCTACGAGCTAAGAAAGGAGAAGAAGGCCAGCTGGGGACGCCGAACAACTACCTCTATCCTCCAGCAACCTCCAAGCAAAGGAAAAATCAGCTAACGCTAAGATCTGGTAGCTGGATCTGCAGACAAAGGTGCAGGGAGTAACATGAGTATGCCTGCTCAGTAAGTAACCAAAGAAACTAAAGACATGAGTGCACTGACGAGCATTTAAAAGTGATAGTTTCATAAAAAAAACATGTGCCAGTGAAAACAAATAGAGTAATCAAAAGACTACATTTACCAAATACTTTACAAACTCCAGTTCCCCTTCTAAACTCGCATAAAACCTTAACTCAACATTTTTAAAGAGACTCAGTGTAAAATGAGTGAGAAACCATGATCTCACACTTTATAGCCTATCGGGCACAATATTACTCCTAAGTAAGGTCCCTCAGTCACTTGTGACTCCTTTACAGTACTCAATACTCACACTCAGCACTCTCAGTCAACAGGTACCATGTATCCACACAAACTGTTATGGCGTGCAGCCCAATCCACATAACATATATATATGATGCGGCGTGCAACCCGATCCAAATAATATATCTATACGATGCGGCGTGCAGCCCGATCCAAATAATAGTCGACTCCACTCAGTGGGGGTGTACACACTCTTGGAGGGGCTCCTACATCCCAAGCGCTATATCGCTACGACGCGCAGCCTGATCCAATATATATATATATATATATGTTGTGGCTTGCAGCCCGATCCATATAATATATATATATATGTTGCGACGTGTGGCTCGATCCATAACTATCCTCACAAACTCGGCTCTCGGCCTCACTCAGTCACCCTCTCAAGCCACTCGGGTAACTCGTCTCAACATCACGGGACTCAGCCCCAAATACCTCAGTGTATTCTAACACATTGTGACAATAGTGAAAAAGGAACAAGTAATAAACATGTCTGAGTTCACAACTTTCTATCAAAAATAGTGTGAGAATATTGTAAAAATACCCCTGGGGGTCTAAACAGATCGGCACAAGGCCCCAAATGTGGCATACTGCCCATAATATAATATAGACCTAAAAAATACAGGACATCTCATGATTTCAAATCAAATATGCAGCATAATAGTCGCCACGGGACGAACCAAGTCATAATCCGTACCGGTGCACACCCACATGCTCGTCACCTCATTTACCAAAAACAAAGTGAAATACAGGGGTTTTATACCTTCAGGTCTAGAGTTACAATCGTTACTTACCTCAAACCGGCCCGAAAACTACTCTGCGATGCTCTTGCCCGTCAAAACGGCTCCCAAATGATCCGAGTCTATCAAAATCAGATTAATAAAATCAAAATATGCTAGGAAGACGAAATCCATTCAAAAATTATCACAATTGGGCACAAATCCCGAAATTGGTCAAACCCGCCCCCCGGACCACGTCTCGGAATTCGACAAAAATCACAAAACTAGAATCCTCATAATATCAATTCTACCCGATGAAACATCCATAGTAAATGCTATGCTGAGTAATCAAATTCCTAGTGTAGATACACATGCTAATTAGGTCTACTAATAGGTCCCCCAAACTCATTCATATCATCCCGTAATAGGTAAATAGCCTTCAAAATTCCACAGTGACCTTATCCATGACACATACAATTAGTTATCTGAATCGTAGCACACGTTCACAGTTCACAACCAAAGGGATGGTCTGCCTGTAAGAAAATTCGATCTTCAAACCTGAAAAATACAAAAATCTCCTTATCCAATCTATAACTCTCCGACTTAATTGACATCCACCTCATGAAAGCACAATCACCTCATGATAAATAATCCCATAAACCTTTCGTGTCAAGTAGCAAAATCTGAAGATCAATAGTTACCGACGCAATTTATGTAGTACTACTGAAGCATCCACAATTCAATACACACGAATCTTCTAAAACACACACCCTTCTCTAGCAATAAAAGATAGTTCTAGAATTCTCTTAAACATCTTAAATCGCTCATAATGTCTACAACGCATGACATTTTCTTCTGAAACTGAACTGCAACCTTTTCTATTCAATCCCAATCCGACACAGCTCACACATCTATCATGCTATTCGATGAAAATACGAAAATCTCATTTTCAATCCTGAATCCTAAGTAAGATGGTCTTCCTCAAAAATACTCCACCAACAAAAAACATCCATTTAACTCAATTTAGGAGAGAATTAGAACACTCGAAAACTTTCCATACCATAGAAGACATCAACCTCAAGTTATGGTCAAAACCATGGTGAATTCTTCGAAACCCATTTGCACATAACCAAGCCATCAAAACTGAATTCCTCGAACTCAACCAAGTAAAGTAGATTTCAAAACACAAAAGTATTGCAACAAAATCACTTGTAAGGCCATATCATTTCAAAGGAACATGTTATTTCTATTACAATTTTCATCCAAGTCACGACTATACTGACCCAACTTCTTCAGATTATTCTTGTCGTGCCTTCTAGATATCACTTCTCTTTCCAATAGACTATGGACCTTTACCAAAACTCTTTCCAAGTGATCCATGTATAAACTACGTTGTCCTAAGATCCGTAAGTGTAACGAGCCAACAGGTCATTCCGAGAATTTTAGTTGTTTTACCTATTTATGCTTCATCATATGCTGCTTAGTCTATTTATGTTTTGATGGGTCGGTTGGTTCGGGTTCGGAGTGGTCTTGGTGAGAACTAAGACACTTAGTTTCCTAAATTGACTTAATAGTTGGAAAAGTCAACTGGGAGTTGACTTATTGGTACACGACCTCGAAATGTATATTTTACGGCTCGGATAGCTTTTTTAGGTGATTTGGGGCTTAGGAGTGTGTTCAGAATGAGGTTTTGATGTCCGTTGTAGAATTAGGCTTGAAACGAAAGATGGTTTTTGGCGATTTCCGGTCGTGGCTATGGGGGTCAGAATGGAATTCCGGAAATGGGAGTAGGTTCGTAATGTCATTTTTGATATGTGTGGAAATTTTCAGGTCAATCGGATGTCTTTTGGATGGTTTCAGCATCCTTGGTGGAACTTAGGAATTTCAAAGTTCATAGGCTTGAATTTGATGTGATTTTGGTGTTTTTGCGTTGTTTTTGGTATTTTTAAGGCTCGGCTAATTTTGAATGAGGTTATGGGATACGTTGGCTTATTTGGTTGAGGTCCCGGGGGCCTCAGGTGAGTTTCCATTGGTTATCCGAGTGTGTTTGGCTTTAAAGAGACTGTTGTTGCTGCTGCCTTTTTCTTCTGCAGGTTTCCTTCTACGCGATCACAAGAGTGGGGCGGCGATCATGTAGGGATGTTGGGCGCAGCTGGGAAATTGTTCTTCGTGATCGCCAATTTGGGTTTGCGATCCCGAGGGTCTGTCCAGTTGACGAACGCGTGGCTGAGGTCGCGTTCGCGAAGAAGGATTTGGAGCAGTCCTGAGGGGAAGGAATTTCTTTACGCGATTGTGTAGTAAGGGTCGCGTTCGCGTTGCTTTGGGAGCTTGTTATCCGCGATCGCGTGTGTGTTTCTGCATTCGCATAAGGTAAGTTGTGGGCCAGTCCATTTTTTTGCTTCGCGATCGCGAGGCAAATTCCGCGATTGCGATGAAAGAAATAGCTGGGCAGAAAATTTAAGTTTCAAGAACGGGGGTTTTAGGACATAACTCAAAAGACCATTAGAGAGCTTGGGAGAAGGAGGATTTGGAGGGTACTTTTACTGGAGTTCTTGAGGTAAGTGTTCTTCATTCACATTTGGGTTAATTTCATGATTTAGCCTTGATTTTTACCATGAAATTTGAGGAATTAAGGTGGAAATTGGGGAAACATGAGAGGAAAATTTGAGAATTTCCTTTGATGATTTGAGTGGGCAATTGAGGTCGTATTTTGGTAAATTTGATATGATAGACTCATGAGAGAATGACTAACCCTGATTTATTTCATGTGTTACTTAGTAATGCTATGATGGGTTGTGAGACTACTTGATTATTCACACACATGTTGTGGTCACTTCAAATGTTGATTTGATTATTGCACCTAGTCGTTCTTACTTTTTCAGCAGTATATTATGATATCCATCTCCCCATAGTTAAATTTATGCACTTTATGTGCTTGTTCTTGATGCATATGTGTTTTTTCAGAATAAGAATTATGGATCGATAGGTATTCTATATGGATTGGTATGTTTGGATAGAGTTTCACACCACAACGATATGATATTGGACCTGGTTGTGTGCCGGAATGACGTTATAGTTCTCTTTATTTATTAAACTCATTGGATAGTTCTATTTATTGGGTCTCTTGCATTATTTTTCATATTCAAGTTATTTCTTGATTGGTGCACTGATTGCGCCATATGAAATTGTAGGTGGCATTTAGTGTGTCATGTCAATTAAGCAACTTATACTGGGTGAGACAAGGTTATTAACCAAAAATTAGTGCAATCAGATTTGGATAAGGTGTGTTTGGAAGAATTAGTCAGCTTAGAATTTAGCAATGGATAAGGTATGTTTTGTCGAGCGATAGAACTCCATGACTAGTTGATATGATGGGTGACTATGAGTTTATACATGTTTCTTTTATCATTATTAGTATTTTTTTATAGTTGGTACAAGGTTTCATCTGATAAAAGGTTTATTACCTATATCAGGTTTGGTAATGACCAATTATTGCAGGTAGCAGACATGGCTAGGGGCATATAAGTCATGGGTTACATTGTATGGTACATCGTAGGAGTATATTTTTGACTTGATACAGCTTGTGGGGATTGATACAATGTATATATACAAGGATCAAATCATAGAATGAGTTCTGGGTATTTCAATTATTTTCAAGGGCTTATAGGCTAAGGCAGAAGGAAGGATCTTCAGCTATGAGTGTGTTAATGGATTTATATTGATTGAGGGAATATGATCATTAATGGGTATGAGTATGAAGAGCTTATATAGTAATTGATTGATTTGTAATGACTCTTGGCACGTTCGAGGAGGAACATACGTTTAAATAGGAGAATGTGACTATCCGACCGATCGTTTTGAGATTTAGCATTCCTTTTGATGGTTTGAGATCTTGACTAGCTTCATATGATGTCTTAAAACTTGCGAATATGGTTGATTTTCTTTTTCGAGAGATTCAGAAGTGTTTTCTAAGAGTAGTTCTAAATTTGGAAGCTTTAAGTTGGAAGAGTTGGCTAAGATTTGATAACAGATTTGGATCCACATGTGAAAACTAATTACATATTTGAACTCTTCTGGTTATGGATCATCGGGATTTGGTATTGGTTATTTCGGAACATAGGGCGTGTTGATTTTATTTTTGTTGGCTTTTTGAAAATTCTTCAAATATTAAAGCTTTACTGATTATGATTACTTCCTATAACATTATTTGACTTCTTTGGATGATGTTAGCTTGGATTTGCGTGATTGGAAGGACAAAACAAGGTTTGGACATGATTTGAGGATTGATGACAAACCAGATAAGGTAAGTGTCTTGTCTAGCTTTGGCTTGAGGGAACTTTTTCTAATAAATATATTTTTTGTGACACATGGGGGTTGATGCATATGCAAGGTGAGGAGCATATATTCATGTGTCGTGGCTATTCATTTTTGGGGTAGATTCTAGATTACTTCTTCCTTGTTTTGTCTTGTGTTCTACTTGTTCTATATTTCACTTGATTGAATGATTACATGAGCACAATAAGCCATGCTAGAGATAATGATTAGGTTAAGGATGCCTTATTTTGAGTATGATGAGATATTCTTGAGATTATTGATGTACTATATTTGGTCGTAGTCACACTCATTTTAACGACCTATTTGATGTACTAATAGTTGAGAAAGTCAACTGAGACTTGACTTATTGGTGAACGACCTTTGAATGCGGATGTTATGGCTCGGATAATTTCGTTAGGTGATGCGGGACTTAGGAGTGTGTTTGGAATGAAGTTTTGATGTCTTGTGTAGAATTAGGCTTCAATTGGCGAAAGTTAGTTTTTGGTGATTTCTGATCGGCAGTGGAAAATAGACTATTGGGGTCGGAATGGAATTTCGGAGGTTGGAACAGGTCTGTAATGTCATTTTGGATATGTTTGCAAAAATTCAGGTCAATCGGAGGTGTTTTGGTTGGTTTCGGCATCTTTAGCGCAATTTAGAAGTTTCAAAGTTCATAGGTTTGAATTTGATGTAATTTTGGTGTTTTCGTGTTTTTTTCGATGTTTTGAAGGCTCAACTAAGTTTAAATGATGATATGGGGTGTGTTGGTATGTTTGGTAGGGGCACCGTGGGGCTCGGGATTGATTTGGGATGGTTGGCGGAGTTTTGAACTTGGAAAAATTACAGCAAATGGCTGCTGGTGTAAGTTTCTGGTGTTGGCCGCACCTGAGGATGGGTAGCCGCAGGTGTGAATGTCCATGCGCAGGTGCGAAGGGAGTCTAGGCAGGAGGAGTCCGCAGGTGCGAAGGGAGTCTAGGCAGGAGGAGTCCGCAGGTGCGAAGGGATGGCCATACGTGCGAAGCCGCAGGTACGGAAAAGGGATCGCGGGTGCGAGAATTTGGTCCGTTAGTGGGTTTTCGCAGGTGTGCACTTGGGACCGCGGATTTGCTGTGCAGAACAGTATAAAAAGAAGGCCTCCGTGAAATTTTATTCATTAACCATTATTGAATGCGGTTGGAGCTCATCCGAGGGCAATTTGAATAGAGAATTCGTGGGCTTTCAGTGGAGGTAAGTTCCCGGATTATTAGTATGGTTTCTATGTTATTTTGTTCGGATTAGGCTTGTAATTTGAAGGATTAAAGTTAGAAAAAGTTTGGAAAAATGGGAGGAAAGATTTGGGAATTTCTTTTGGCAATTTTAGTGGGCAATTGTTGTCCGATTTTGATGTTCTTGGTATGTACGGACTCGTGGGAGGATAAAGGTTCTTGTGATTTAAATTTTCTCGGATTCCGAGGTGTGCACTGGGGCTCGGGTTTGGCCAAATTTTGAGTTTTTTGTATAAATTGATAGTTTTCGATTGGGTTGAGTTCCTTTAGTATATATTAATGATGTTAAACTGGTTTGGGTTAGATTCGGAGCAATCGGGAGCCAATTTGAGGGGCAAGAGCATAGCGGACTAGTATTGTGGCCGGTAGAGGTAAGTAATGGTTATAAATCTTGTCCTGAGGGTATGAAACCCTAGACTTCATAATTCTCACTGCTTTTAGAATGGTGCACATGTCGGATGACGAGTATGTGGAGCGCACTAATTTTTGGATTGGATTTGGTCCTCTCCGTGACAACTATTGAGTTGCGTATTTTATTCTAAACCATATGTTAAATTGTGTTCTAAAGATTATTGCAATATTTTGGCTATAATCCATGTTTGGGGCCTCGTGCCGACTTGTTTAGACCGCTTGGGGGATTTTTACTGCTATTTCCTCACTATTTATTGACTATTTCACTCAGTCACATTGTGCTTACTGTTTTTGAAACTCAACCTGATTTACACTAATTGAGATTTAAAAATGATGTTTTAGGCCGAGTACCCCGTTTTACTGATACGCCTGAGGGCCTTTTGAGAGGTTCTGAATGAGTGAGGCCGAGGGCCTAATTTGTGAGGATACAATACGCCACTAGGTGGCTTGATGTTAGCTCTTGGGCTGAAGGAGCCCCTCCGGAGTCTACACACACCCCCAGTGAGCGCACCGAGTGCCGAGTGACGAGTGATTGGGAGGCATGAGTGATTGTGAGGTATGCCCGAGGGGCTGATTATGAGTGATTGTGAGGTATGCCCGAGGGGCTGATTATGAGTGAGTGCGAGGCATGCCCAAGGGGCTGATTATGATACATGTTTTTGCCCGAGGGGCTACTTCTGATTTTGCCACTTTCACTTTGAACTTATGAAATATGTTTTTCCCGAGGGGCCTTTTTATGATTTTCATCATTTTTACACTAAACTTCTTGAAAGTTATGTTGAAACTATTGGCAAGTATATTTCCAAATGATTTTTACTGAAATTGGGTTTTAAGCGTGATGATTTAACATATACATTGTTGGAAAGAAAGGATGTGCTTATTGTGAATTGATCAATTGATTTTATGTGTTTCTTGGTGCTCAGACCTGATTTATTTTCATTAATACTGAGTTGGTGTACTCACATTACTCCCTGCACCTTGTGTGCAGATCCAGGTGTTAGGGCAGGGTGAGTTGTCTATCTGTTCCGGAGATTCTCGGAGGTTTGCGAGGTAGCTGCATGCGACCGCAATCCTGCTCTCTCTCCTGCTTACTAGTATCGTTTTTTTTTTAGTTGTATATTCTATGTAGATGCTCATTACGAGTGACTCCGGGATCTCGGGGGTTGTATTTAATATTCAGTATAGCTTTAGCTGTTTTATAAATCTTTAAAGGAAACCTTTATGGGTTATCATTATAGTAAAGATGTAAATAGAAGTTTATTATGATTTGAGTGTAGTTTTGGCTGGCCTAGTTCCACGATAGGCGCCATCACGACTGGCTTAGATTTGGGGTTATGACACTCATATTATGAAAAAACATCCATACTTGTTATTCTTGTGATATACTTTAAACTGTTTCGTGAGTACTTTACTTTTCTTACTCACGTTGAAGATTATGTTTGGGATTTTGAGGCTTATTTTGACACGGCGATTATTTTGGATGATGGATTACATGTTGGGACCGTATTCATGCGGTATAGATAGGCATACATCGTACCTAGTAATCATATCTTGTATACATCCATATACCAATGCATGGTTATTTATATTTCTATATTCATTATATATGTCTATCACTTACATATATACATATACATATATATATATATATATATATATATATATATACATATACATATACATATATATATATATATACATATATATATATAGGCTTGAATCAAATGCTTAGTTGGAAGTTTGGAAGTTCTTGAACTTAAGAGAAGTTAAACTTGTGCTTTGATCCTTGTTTTGTTGATGTGATGTTATCGTATGTATTTGGGGGCTTCAGATAGGACTATATAGTATTTTTGGACAAGTTGGTATGATGGAACGGGGTCTCATGTGGCTCCGGCTAGTTTCGGACCACCCAGAACAAGTTTAGAAAAGGCTGATTTTGCAGGTATCTCTTGTTCATTGTGTTCGTGAGAGGAGCCTCGCATTCGCGATAAAGGTTTGGTGGTTCGCATATATTTTTCTTCTTGTTCGCATCGATAGGTTCGTGTTCGTGATTAAAAGCTGGGAGGTTGAGGCTTGGCCTTCGCGTTCGTGAAGGTTTTGTCGGAGTTGCATAGTGGGGTAGGCTAAGTCATCGTATTCGCAAGGGATGTTCTACCGAGGCGTAGGATCTTTTTCTGGGCAGAGGCATTTGTGCTTCATGAACGAGAGGCACATGCCATGTTCGTGAAGAGTACCATTTAAGTGTTGTATTTCGGGATTTTAGCCATTTTTTCTTATTTTGAAACATATACTTTGAGAGGAACGATTTTTCTTGGATATTTTAATACAAGGCTTTGGGTAATTGATTTTTACTCATTTTTTTGTATTATTCGAGAATTTACATGGATTATTAAAAACCATAATTTTTAGGAAAATCTTGGGGTTTTTCCTACAACTTAAGAAAGTGAAAATCAGGGTTTTGATCCATGACTTGGACTTCGGTTTGGAAACCAAACCCATATTTGGACTTGGGGGGTTATGGGTAGAAATCTTGATTATGATTATTATCTCTTATTTGTCAAATATGGAACTATTTATGAAATTGGAGCAATAATTGATTATCTGTAGTCACCCTTCACATATCATGCATGCATATGCACTTTTTCATTATTATGTCCCTATATACCTTATTGATAAATAGTGAGCATACACCTCTTTTATGATGAAATTTTATTTTGGTGTTTGCGAGTATGCAACATTTTGACATATAAAACAAATTAGTTTATGGCACGAGGTCATTGCCTTGCGAATTATCATGATATTGTTATGGCACGTGTTCTCTGTCGTGTCTTTATGATGATATTGCTATTTTTGTGGCACGACGTATTTTCCGTGCATCATGTGGATTCGGATCCATCCCCCTAGGGTTTCCCTCTCATGTTTCTCTCTTGATAAATTTGTCGCGCCCCCATTTTTCTCTCCTTGCGGATAGTCAGGGTTTTCGACATTATTGGGATAACTTGTTTCCTTTTGGGAAAAGGAATATAAGGAATTGAAGAGTCTCCACCTAACGAATTAAGGTGCGTTAGTACACCTATTACGGGTCATTTATAACACTAATTATACAACCAGAGATTGGGTAAGGACTTGAAGTTACTTCAAGGGGAAGGTGTTAGGCACCCCTCAAAGTCCACAATGGTGGGTCCCGACCAAACTTACTTTGTGAATTAGTCAAGTAGCAAATAGACAGTCTAAGCACACATATGTAAAAATAGATTCTTAAACAGATAATCCGTCTAAGCACACATATGTAAATGGGATGAAGGGGTCCTAAGTTATTTATCCTATAGGATCATATCCATGCAATGCCTGATAATCAAATCCTCAATGAGGGCTACATGTTGCATTAACACACAGGTCATCATATCCTTTTTCTACCCATTATCCCATCCCTTAGTGGTTATGAAGAGAGTTTTCATTAATGAACTCTAAGCATGTTGTTACTCGTCCGTTCCTTGTGGTCCCGGAGGAGTTTAGGACCTCTAACCTGGGCAGTTCTAGACAATCCTAAGGTATTTAAAAGGCAAAAATCTAGGCGATAAACAAATAACATGTAGGACAAGAAAATAGGTGAAAAAGAAGCAGTTAAAAGGCTCATGTTTACCTCCACATGTATATAGGCAAATAAGCAGCACGTCTCAAACACAGATTCAGGTAATTTTAGAAGGAATCCTAGGACGGGATATCTAGGCGAACATTAATATAGAGAATATGCAACACGGTTTCACAAACTCAATGGCAAGGTCCTAAATGGGTTGCCTACTGATTTTAAGTCCTGTAAAACTTAGCAGTAAACAATCAAAAATATAATTTCCAATTTTATATAGAGATTAATTACCTAAGGCTTGCATAGGCGTGGGACTGTACGTAGTAACAATTACAATATATTTTAAAAAGTTTTGAAGTATTTAACCTACAAACATGTTGTTCTAGGTGACACAGATTTGAAAATGAAAAATTGGTACTAGTTATACTCAGAAAAACATACACCTATATGCGAGACTGTTTTTATGCCTCTTCAGGATCAGTGACTTATTTTAATTAAACTAGGCGTATTCAAACGAATGCAAACAAAATTCTTAGAACATGGTATCTAAATGCACACATGAGTGACATATTTTTTGTTAAATTTATTCATTAACATAATAACAGGATTTCTAAGTGAGACTACTTGTGCAACAGTAAAGCATGGATTGGCGATATGTGATATGCTGAAGCAGTAAACGTGAAACCCTAAGAACAGGATATCTAATGCAGGTTTGATATGATTTGCATGTAAATGAGCATACCAGCCCTAGGACATGGATTCTGATGCAAACTCACAGAATATAAACCTATAACATGCTTTCAACCCAGTATCATTAACAAGATCATACAGCTACCCTCCCTATTTCTCTAGCCACCCCAATATTTGTTTACAAATAATTATTACAGACCAATGAATAAATTGCATAAATGAAACAGAAATCGAACTATAGGTAGCGTGAAATAATCCCAAGGCAAACCTGGTAAGGCCAGGAATTAAATGATCTCAAAAGCCAAAGGATTTCATGGCCAAATTTGTATCTAGGTGTGTCAGAGTTCCCTAAGGACCTCAAGGATCCCGGGCAGTGCTCACACCTAGACTTTTCCTAGGATTGAGTAACTGCAGTGTGGAAGGGCCAGCCTAGTGTGCCAGAGTTCAAAGGGATCTCAAGAGGATCCCAAGGCAGTACACACACTGGAGGGGCAGAACCTACGGACTTAGGAGTAAAGTGAGACTGCTTGACATAGTTTTGAAAAGGTTTCGATAAGAAAACAACACTGAAATAATTCAATAAGTAAAGAAGTTTTCTGAAAATAAGGACTGACCAGTTAGTAAAACAATTTGAAAACAATGTAAACATTTTGTTTTGAAAAATCAGTAAGCAACCTGATTGGCTACAGAACCAACAAGTCAAACATTAATAGAATTCACACAGGGGTATTGGGTATTGGGGACATACAGAACACATATAGTGAAACGTATAGCAACAGAAGCACAAAAGCCTTTTAAAGAGTTTTATAGGATTAAGGAGTTAATCATACAACTAGTTGTAAGGACATAGAGCATGGATCACAAAACAACCATGTGGAAACAAATTACACTAGACAGATGAGGCATAGAACTAGAGTTACTTAGAAATATTAGGCAACTCAACAAAGCAGATTAAACCAGAACCTTAGTAAACAGATCAGGCAAACCATCAAACATACTGACATACATGGAACAAAATCAGGTTGAGGCATACTAGAGAAAGCAATAGGCAGATCCTTAGACATGCTAATCACAAGTTAAATAGGAGAAGATTCATACAGGCCAGTGATTAAACAGGGTAGTTCAGGCATGCTAGGTGAAAAAATGATTTAGACATAGAAGTTATACATTGAACAACAAGATGTTAAGGAGGAACAAGACTGGAAATCAATGAACTAAAGCAGTAACAGAGCACATTAAATTTTGGACTTGAAATTGAATTAGGAAATACAAGTTAAGGAGAGAAAAAACACAGGATACGAGCAGATGTGGTGCAATAACTAGACTTGGCTTATATCCGGCTAGTTCAGTGACAATTGCAAGTAACAAAGAAGAGTAGAGAGTTTTGAGTGTAAGCGAGAGTTTTTGAACTAGTGTTCGCGTGTGTAGTGAGAATAGAGGAGAGCATATATAGCTGCTGATAGCTAGACAAAATAAGGTAAAAAATCAATTGTGCAACAATTAGGGAAATTTAGAGAATCAGTCATACATAAAATCAATATAGTCTCCCATAATCAAGGGTTAATCAATCAACGGTAAAGAGCAAGACATTATTTAAGGAAATAAATCAAGTAAGACTTAGGTATGGAGTAGGCAATTAGGGGTGAATGAACAGGATTTTAATTAAGGAAACAACTAGTGAAGGATCAGGAAATATCATGGTTAATCAAAATAAGGCAAGAAATAATTAAAAGGTGTAAAAATAGGGAGAAATCAACACATAGGTATCAGTATAGAAAATGAGTGAATCAAAGACTTAAAAAAAACACTGACTTAAAGAAAATAATATAGATTTCCATGAATTGTCACGCCCCAAAATCGAGGGACGAGACCGGTGCCAAACCTAATGATCCCGGTCAAGCGGACCTGGATTGCCTTTCCTGCCCATCGCGCTACCCCGTGTTTACAATATACATTATTCCACATGAATTAGCAATTTAGAGTTTAAGCATCAATCCACTACTTTAGTTCATTTTATCCTTTATTATTTCCACATTTGATAATCACAAAACATACAATAATTCCGGTTCGGACCACGATTACTAGTAAACACATTTACTGCCCAAAATACATATATGTACAACCCACATCATGTCTACCGAGCCTCTAAGAGTACTAAGGTTTTACATAATACTTGTTGGCAACAAGGCCCCGACTATACCTTTAAAAGACATAACATATACAAAAGAGATGGTATAGACTACACACAGCCTCAAGAGAAAGTGGGGCTCACCAGATCTGCTGAAGGTATGAGGGGGAAACACCACTATCGGCGGTCTGAGCTACCTGCTGTGGAACCACCTACATCCATATAAAAGATGTAGCGCCCCCGGCAAAAGGGACGTTAGTACCATTGAATAATACTAGCATGTATGAACAAAGTTTATTCCAAGTAGAATCATACAATACACAATTCGCAGACAGTTAGGGTAACCACACAAGCACCACACAAATATACAGAAAGTTACAAATAGAGATTCCACAGTTATTCATTTCAATTATTCATCTGTTTCGGAGCGCAACCCGATCCCACCGTACATTCTCATCTTGATCTTATTACTTCGTGTTGCGGCGCGCAACCCGATTCCACCGTACGATCATATTTCGCCCTTATTACCTCTCCACCCTTATTACTTAGTGTGTCGGCGCGCAACCCGATCCCACTGTATGTTCACATTTCATAGCAACAATAAACCAACAATTATATCACATGGATCTTTATCATCAAGAACATAAGTTCATATCAACCAACAACTATATGAAGTCAAGGCACAATAATCCTTACCAAACAGTAATTCACATATGGTGATCCCATCATTATTTAACTCAATTAAATCAACCCACAATTTCTTTTCATCATTTTCCACACTCGGCCCTTAACAACTAGATACCTTTCCACATTAGAGTACGTTAACAATCTTTCATTTAATATAACATACTGCCATATTGACATATTCGAACATTTAATGAACCTTACATGGTAGGATAAGCACAAGGAAAAATTTCACATATGCAGGATAATAAATTCACATATGCTCAAGCAAAAATTTCATACCGTGTGCTCGAACACCAACAGGTAACTCTACAAATATTAAAGTTAGTCATACACACCTTGAATCAGAATTTCACTTTAATTTTGTACCACAATTCACCGGACCTTCTAGCACCTTCAATCTAGTTCACAATATGGCATAATTGAACTTAGAATTAGGAATAATGATCATGTCATGAACTCACTTGAGCATTCTATCAACCACTAGGTATTCCTTTAGATTAAATGGCCTCTTTTTAGTGGAAGATTACTGTAACCCATTTCCATTTTACTAGATTATGACTAGTTGGTTACATGCATGCAAGACTCCTACCCTCGTCTTCATGAACTCACCTAACCATGTTTTATTTTAACAAAAATCTGGAAATTAAGGTTGATGGGTATAAGGTTAACTCTTGTAGTGAAGAAAATGGTGTCCTACTTGATCAATTCCAGGCCTGAGTAGTGATGGAAGA